>CANNZV010002694.1:86770-150669 GCA_947561585.1 Caprella mutica | reverse complement strand
CTCAATTAATAAATGCTTAATAAAGTGCTATATAATACACAGTGAAATTAAGGAATAATTTATAGATCTATTTGATGGGCTGGAAATTGTAAATACTGTGAAAGGTGTGATAATATTAATTATTATTGAATATTAATTATTATTGAATATTAATTATTATTGAATATCAATTATTATTGCATATTAAATATTATTGAATATTCATTATTATTGAATATTAAATATTATTGAATATTAAATATTATTGAATATTAAATATTATTGAATATTCATTATTATTGAATATTAAATATTATTGAATATTCATCATTATTGAATATTAATTATTATTGAATATTCATTATCATTGAATATTAATTATTATTGAATATTAATTATTATTGAATATTAATTATTATTGAATATTAGATATTATTGAATATTAAATATTATTGAATATTAATTATTATTGAATATTAATTATTATTGAATATTAATTATTATTGAATATTAATTATTATTGAATATTAATTGTTAGTGAATATTAATTATTATTGAATATTAAATAATATTGAATATTAAATACTATTGAATATTAAATATTATTGAATATTCATTATTATTGAATATTAAATATTATTGAATATTAAATATTATTGAATATTAAATATTATTGAATATTCATTATTATTGAATATTAATTATAATTGAATATTAATTGTTATTGAATATTAATTATTATTGAATATTAATTATTATTGAATATTAATTATTATTGAATATTAAATATTATTGAATATTCATTATTATTGAATATTAAATATTATTGAATATTGAATATTAAATATTATTGAATATTCATTATTATTGAATATTAAATATTATTGAATATTAATTATTATTGAATATTAATTGTTATTGAAAATTAATTATTATTGAATATTAAATATTATTGAATATTAAATATTATTGAATATTCATTATTATTGAATATTAAATATTATTGAATATTAAATATTATTGAATGTTAAATATTATTGAATATTAATTATTATTGAATATTAATTATTATTGAATATTAATTATTATTGAATATTCATTATTATTGAATATTCATTATTATTGAATATTCATTATTATTGAATATTCATTATTATTGAATATTCATTATTATTGAATATTAATTATTATTGAATATTAATTATCATTGAATATTAATTATCATTGAATATTAATTATTATTGAATATTAATTATTATTGAATATTAATTATTATTGAATATTAAATATTATTGAATATTAAATATTATTGAATATTAATTATTATTGAATATTAAATATTATTGAATATTAAATATTATTGAATATTAAATATTATTGAATATTCATTATTATTGAATATTAAATATTATTGAATATTAAATATTATTGAATATTCATTATTATTGAATATTCATTATTATTGAATATTAAATATTATTGAATATTAAATATTATTGAATATTAAATATTATTGAATATTAAATATTATTGAATATTCATTATTATTGAATATTAAATATTATTGAATATTAATTATTATTGAATATTAATTATTATTGAATATTCATTATTATTGAATATTAATTATCATTGAATATTAATTATCATTGAATATTAATTATTATTGAATATTAATTATTATTGAATATTAATTATTATTGAATATTAATTATTATTGAATATTAATTATTATTGAATATTAATTATTATCGAATATTAATTATTATTGAATATTAATTGTTATTGAATATTAATTATCTTTGAATATTAATTATCATTGAATATTAATTATTATTGAATATTAAATATTATTGAATATTAATTATTATTGAATATTAAATATTATTGAATATTAAATATTATTGAATATTGATTATTATTGAATATTAATTATTATTTAATATTAAATATTATTGAATATTAATTATTATTGAATATTAACTATTATTGAATATTCATTATTATTGAATATTCATTATTATTGAATATTAATTATCATTGAATATTAATTATTATTGAATATTAATTATTATTGAATATTAATTATTATTGAATATTGATTATTATTTAATATTAATTATTATTGAATATTAATTATTATTGAATATTAAATATTATTGAATATTAAATATTATTGAATATTAAATATTATTGAATATTAATTATTATTGAATATTAATTATTATTGAATATTCATTATTATTGAATATTCATTATTATTGAATATTAATTATTATTGAATATTAATTATCATTGAATATTAATTATTATTGAATATTAATTATTATTGAATATTAATTATTATTGAATATTGATTATTATTGAATATTAATTATTATTGAATATTAAATATTATTGAATATTGATTATTATTGAATATTCCCTTATTATTGAATATTAATTATCATTGTATATTCATTATTATTGAATATTAATTATTATTGAATATTAATTATTATTGAATATTAATTATCATTGAATATTAATTATCATTGAATATTAATTATTATTGAATATTAAATATTATTGAATATTAATTATTATTGAATATTAAATATTATTGAATATTAAATATTATTGAATATTGATTATTATTGAATATTAATTATTATTTAATATTAAATATTATTGAATATTAATTATTATTGAATATTAACTATTATTGAATATTCATTATTATTGAATATTCATTATTATTGAATATTAATTATCATTGAATATTAATTATTATTGAATATTAATTATTATTGAATATTAATTATTATTGAATATTGATTATTATTTAATATTAATTATTATTGAATATTAATTATTATTGAATATTAAATATTATTGAATATTAAATATTATTGAATATTAAATATTATTGAATATTAATTATTATTGAATATTAATTATTATTGAATATTCATTATTATTGAATATTCATTATTATTGAATATTAATTATCATTGAATATTAATTATCATTGAATATTAATTATTATTGAATATTAATTATTATTGAATATTAATTATTATTGAATATTAATTATTATTGAATATTAATTATTATTGAATATTAATTATTATCGAATATTAATTATTATTGAATATTAATTGTTATTGAATATTAATTATCTTTGAATATTAATTATCATTGAATATTAATTATTATTGAATATTAAATATTATTGAATATTAATTATTATTGAATATTAAATATTATTGAATATTAAATATTATTGAATATTGATTATTATTGAATATTAATTATTATTTAATATTAAATATTATTGAATATTAATTATTATTGAATATTAACTATTATTGAATATTCATTATTATTGAATATTCATTATTATTGAATATTAATTATCATTGAATATTAATTATTATTGAATATTAATTATTATTGAATATTAATTATTATTGAATATTGATTATTATTTAATATTAATTATTATTGAATATTAATTATTATTGAATATTAAATATTATTGAATATTAAATATTATTGAATATTAAATATTATTGAATATTAATTATTATTGAATATTAATTATTATTGAATATTCATTATTATTGAATATTCATTATTATTGAATATTAATTATTATTGAATATTAATTATCATTGAATATTAATTATTATTGAATATTAATTATTATTGAATATTAATTATTATTGAATATTGATTATTATTGAATATTAATTATTATTGAATATTAAATATTATTGAATATTGATTATTATTGAATATTCCCTTATTATTGAATATTAATTATCATTGTATATTCATTATTATTGAATATTAATTATTATTGAATATTAATTATTATTGAATATTAATTATCATTGAATATTAATTATCATTGAAATTTCTTTCAAAGTAAATTAATATAAATGGAGTCTCTATTATAGAAAACGATTAAAAGTGAACTTTCCTATACGCATATATTTTGAGAATTGAAGTCCAATAACTAAAATTAATTTTCAAACAATTATCAACTTCGAAAGAGATTACAACGAATAACTTTCTCAGCTTGTAAATGAAGTAGATAGCTAACTAAATCACACGTGTACATTTTAATATAGACAATTTACATGCAACTCGTGCGTAATATCCATACTATCAATTTAATTACTTCCTTAGTAGTGGTAGATTTGCATTAAATTGCTTTAAAACAGTCTCAAGACCTCAGAGTTTCTTTTATCATATACTCCTTTATGGTACAATCTATATATCTATGAAACAACAGTGTACTTTTTCAAATTTCGTTCACTATTGAAGAAAATCAATTTGTTTACTATTGCATACAGGGTCTGAAAACATCGTAATTATTCATAGATGATTTAAATAGAGATTTGGTAGAAAAGTAACTCCAACTTCTAATAAATCTATTAAGAAATGGCTAACGCAGAACACATCAACAAACTGTTATGAGTACCAAAACTTCGATTTGCTTGATGGTGATTCCTTCTAAATCAGTCTTTGAGAGTATGAACAAATTTTAAAGATACATAAATTACAAACCTATATACTAAAAATGATCAAAGAACGAACGCCTTTGCAGCAAGAACGGTATTTGATAGAAAAAAAATGTTAGACAAGATTTTGCATTAACAGGATTTCTTTCAGAACCTAATGAATCTGCTTCATTCACCTCGAATGACATGGTTTCATTCTAGACCCGTCTGAATTTAGTCATCCAAAGCAATGGCCGTCAAACTGAAACATAATGAATATCAAGTAATATAAACATTAAAAATGAAATCACCAAATTGTACTAATAAAAACCGAATTCAAATCGAAGAAGAAAGAAAGTAAATTTAGTTTAATATGTTTAACACTTAGATTAGTCACCATTGTACATACATCTAACTATCTTTTTATTGCTTTATTATGATCTTTACTAAATTTTAGGTTCCTCTTTCATATTTGATAAAAAAAGCTTTTATTAGTTCTTTTAAAAGCTTTTAATATTGTAATTTTAGTGGAGGATGTAACAGTGGCCACTAATGTTCCTTTGATTGCAGTAATTAGGCCCTAATAAAACAGAGTTATTTTGCGTGTCCCTCTAATATGCACCAGCAAGTGAGATCCCAATGAATTGTAGATGACATAGGGCACATGCAACCTTTGTGTGTGATCACGGTAGAGATTTTCACAAGAAAGGCATTTCACAAGAAAGGCTTTTCACAAGAAAGACATTTCACAAGAAAGACATTTCACAAGAAAGGCTTTTCACAAGAAAGACATTTCACAAGAAAGGCTTTTCACAAGAAAGACATTTCACAAGAAAGACATTTCACAAGAAAGGCTTTTCACAAGAAAGACATTTCACAAGAAAGGCTTTTCATAGGAAAGGTTTTTCATAAGAAAGGCATTCTTTCCATAATAAATGAATAGTACTATAATATGCAGTACTAAATATGGTATATAAAGTAGAACTCCTTTATAGTGGACTCATCTACAGTGAATCTAGAGTCCTGAGTAACAGAACCACAACCGTAAGGAAATTTGTTCACTATACGAGGTAATTCTCTTACTCAGGACTTTACATTCTCTTTAGAGAAGCTCTAATGAAGTAAGTTATGGTAGGGCAGAACGGATTTATTGGAGACTCTTCTTCTATGGCCCCACCATAGTTTTCTCTTTGGGTGGGAGAAAATTTACTTTGTTTTCCAATTTTTTTTTTGTATTTTTTCTGCATATATTTTTCATGTTAGTTATCACAATGTTTTTATTCATAATAAAAAGTACTGTGTTTAAAAATAAAGAAGCTATCAGGTTAAACTAATGCATGTACTCTAGCAAGGATATTGGCAAAATGATTTTATACTCTAAATGGAGTTCTTGATAGGACAGTATAGAAAAGTATAGAAGTTTTTGGATGAGTTACTGGACTGCGTAAAAGCATATAGAAATAATGGAATAAATACTTTTCATATTTGAATTTTTACGAAATATTTTTTTAAATGAAAAAAAAAATATTTATGTTTCTCTTCTGAGATTCAATCATCAAAAACTTTTTAAATAAATTTGATTTGCATTTATATCTTACAAAAATATTTAAATTTCTCTAAATTGTAGAAAATGGTAAATGCAGTAATTATTGAAGCATAATTTTTTTTTTTTTTTATATTTCACACTTTTACAGAAAAATTCAATTGAACATAATACAGAGTTACTAAAACAATTGTACAGTGTTGGTTCCTAAAAGAATTAAAATCTAATAGAACCTATAAATTACCAAAATTAAAAATTTCATTTTAGAATTCTAAATTAAAATTCATACAGTAAAAAAATATAAAAGCCCACGATGCTGATTTCAAAAGACACTATTCAACGACATAGTTATCAAGGCAATATTTCTTAAAAAGTTTTTTGAATTTAAAATCAGATATGGGTACTAATAAAAATTCAGGTAGTCACTCCCTTATTCTACAGCTGCTCTAAAAAATCCTACTTAATTTAGACTTTAATACGTGTGAAAAAATATTTATTTCACTTCGGTTGCATAATCCATTCAAATGAAAAAGTAGATTTCCTCTATTGAAAATCAAATTCATAAAAATGATTAGCATATTCTCAGTGAGAAAATTACTTAATATGAAAATGGATGGGATACATGAAAAGAAATTCCTTCACTTTAGCAATCTATTATTTCTGTTTTATAATATAAACTTCACTTGAATATAATAAGACTCACACTGGCAACTCTAAGACTTACTGACTGTAGAGTGAGAGACTAACATTAGTTATAGAGTATAGACTTACTATAGACTGTAGTCGTAGAGTCTACTTCATATGTCCCAGTCTGTAGTATTTGTAACATCATTTGTCCAAGAGACAGTTTTACGGTGCGAATCTATCTGCATGGAACTGCATTGTGAAGATACTTACTGCATTGTGAAGATACTTACTGCATTGTGAAGATACTTACTGCATTGTGAAGATACTTACTGCATTGTGAAGATACTTACTGCATTGTGAAGATACTTACTGCATTGTGAAGATACTTACTGCATTGTGAAGATACTTACTGCATTGTGAAGATACTTACTGCATTGTGAAGATACTTACTGCATTGTGAAGATACTTACTGCATTGTGAAGATACTTACTGCATTGTGAAGATACTTACTGCATTGTGAAGATACTTACTGCATTGTGAAGATACTTACTGCATTGTGAAGATACTTACTGCATTGTGAAGATACTTGCTGTATTAGCATTAATTAAGTCCCGTAAGTCTAAGTTCAAGTTATGATGTTGCACGTAACATAGAATTTAGGAGGTGCAGATTTATTCTAAAGACAATAAGAATACTAATGAGTTTATTTTCTCCACCAGAATAACTCATATAAGTTGTTGTCAAAACATACCTCGTGGTTAACACAAAATGTTTTGAGTCTTCGCCAAAGTAAATTTAAAGTAAATTTAATATTTTGAAAGAAGTAGAAAATAGCATAAATCAAAGCTATAGCTACAGTACCTTGTACAAAGTACTTTCAGTAGATCTGTCCGAATTAGTATATGTGTGTAGGATCTCTAGATAGACTTTATAGAGTCTAGAGTTCTAGACTCAAGACTCTAGACCGAGTTAAGGATTGAGATGAACTCGTTTGAGTAAAGTTTAAAGTTCAAGTGCAAGTTTAGAAGCACAGACGACAATAGGTAGTTCAGATTATCACCTAAGATTGAATGCTAATCAGGCGAAGAAATGTTATATGCTTATTGATTCACAGTTATAATTTATGTGTCTTATATATCACAGAATAGTTAAATAATTTTTTATAAGAAAATAGTTTTTTTCCAAATTAAATAAATATTTTATTTTTAATATAGAGTCATTGGAGGCTATTTCGAAACTGTTTAAAATTACACAATATGTAAGTTCTATATAATGATAAAACTCGATTGCAGTTTTATCGTTGGACATTGATTGGCGATAAATAATCATAACGATAGTTTCTAATGTATTAGAATATTTAATAATAAAATACGATAAATTGTTATCAAATTAAATTATTATAGATGATCTGATGAATAATTTTCGACTGGGATGTACTGATTAATCATTTGACTTTATATACAGTAAATATTATCACCAAAGGAACTTATAACAAATTATAATTCATTGTACTGAACTTTAGCCAATATAAGAATTGCATACGAAATTATTATGTAAATTATGTTTAATAAATATAACTGTGGTATACTTTGAAAGTGAGACAGTTATTATTATGTCATACTTTAGTTATTAACTTCTAGGACATCTCTTATCATGCTTTTTCATAACTAACTAGAATGAATAGTAACTATTTCTACAAAATATAATATGTATGATCGTGCACGGACAATTCGTCCGTCCATGGACATTTCCTCCAACTGACATTTCGTCCACGGACAATTCGTCCACGAATTTCTTTATTTTGTATTATAATTATTGTGTGCATTTATTTTATATATTATATTACTTATATATATTCTTGAATATAAAAGTATTTAACACCCTTATTTGATGGTAATTAGAAATGTGTGGTCGTTGCTTTAATAATTCTTATTGCAATCTTTTTATCTTATTGGCCGGCATCAGTAAAATAATAAAAATGAAAACTTTTAATGATATACAGGCAGGCCCCTCTTTTATGACACCGAGTCTTATAAAATCTGTAATAATTACCTGGCATGTTTCGATGTTATTACAGTACATAAACGTAGAAAACGGAGGCATTTTTTGTGGTGTTTATTTCACAGTAACTACAATAATCATTAATAGTAGTATTCAGATTAGGTAATTAGATGCACTATTGGTTCAGAAATTAGTATTTTATAGCAGAATGTTTTTAACAGTGATTACCTAAATTACATACATAATAATATGCAGGTATATAATATGCTACTAAAAATAAGATATAAAAAATTAGCAAGATATTGGTACTTTTAAGTGTTACGTTTAATTATTTAAACAAAAAACGTCCATGTTATTGGACTGTTTCATTTTTTTGGACTTATACTTATATAGTAATAATTATTATTTACTTCTATTGTAATTACTTTAATTCCTAAGTATCCACACATTTATTCTTGTTAATACCCTGTTATTTCAGTTCTAAATTTTAGATACTCATAATTCATTAATTAATGCAAAATATTAAACTAAGTAAATGACTTAAAATACAGTCAACCCGTTTAGCATATTTAATTTTATAACTGTAATCGATACATAAGTATTTTTATGTGTTAATTCATATACGGCTTAAATCACTATTGAATTATTGTATATTTACACCTGCCCATTAATTTAATAGTGAAAAAAAAATATAAAATATATTCCATAAACACTTTAAAATACAAAATAAAGCCATTCGTGGACGAAATGTCCGTTGGATGAAATGTCCGTGGACGAGATGTCCGTGGACGAGATATCCGTGGATGATATATAATATTAGGTTCTAGGATATTTTGGTTTTGGAAATGTCGGTCTCGGAAAACTTGGTCTCAGTTTATAATGATGTTATTAAAGAAATAATAGAAATAGTTGAAATTATGAGTACTAAAATGTTTAGCTTATTTATTAAAGCGGATAACATCATTAACCGTTGTAAAATGATACGTAGGGGAGAACCGGGAGCATTCGGACTTAGGGATAGTTCGGACAATTCGTTTAAACATGTTCATAGTTGTTGGATTCACCGCTCATTGTAATTGAATGTGTGCAACGTCTTAACCGTCAGTTATTTGAAAGATCCAATGCGTAGAGGTAGCGTGTCGCCCACGAGGTGTAATTTACTGTTTTCTTCAATATTGATGATATTTTTCGTGATTCAACTGGATCGTGTGTGGACTATATGAATACGAAACTGATTCTCAATCTCAAAGGTATGAATCATATTGATATTTTATGCTATGTTTGGTGTGTTAAAAAATAATGAGAATAAAATAAAAATTATGGTGATGTTTTTAATTTTGAAGTGTCATTTGGGATGAATCGGACACTTCTGTTGAGGTTGGTTCGGACGGTGTCTGAACTTTCCCTCCGTGTTCGATTCAACCCACCAGTATAATATATTAAAGTAATTTTTATTAAAAGGATATTCAGATTTTGATATTAACTATTTTAATTGAAATAGCATTCGTTAGTTTCAAACTTTTTTTATTAGTGTCTTTATTTACAAACTGACGATCGTAATCATGCCTTTTCATTATAAAAGGAAAATATTAAATTATTAACCCCCTTATGTAGTTTGAGTAAAAGTGAAATCCTTGAATTTTTAAGACTATTGTTAACCTATTTTGTGTAGTGTGCCGTAGAATAGACTTTGGTTTTCTATGCATATCTAGATACATATAATGAAATAACTCTCTATAGTGAACTAAGGGTAGTTCACTATAGAGGAGTTCTACTGTATAAGTACATGCTTTTCTTTCTGATATTGACTGTTTTTCTCTTTTTGTAGGTATATTTTAAGAAAGAAAATGGATGAAATTAAATATTACATACTCTATTTTTGACGTGGTGATATTCTTTCTTCGTTTGATGTTTTCCGGGGGGATTTTTTCCTCGGTGATTTTTCCTCGGGGGATTTCTTCCAAGGGGATATTTTCCGCCGGGGTACTTTTTCCTACACCCGTGCCGCCCCATACCCCCAACCTCCCTGCCAGGTCATTAAACAATCTTGAAGTGTTCAGTACAACAAACTAGTGGATACAACAAGCTAAATAACCGTCATTAATGTTTAGAGGTCATTTATAATTTTGAAACCAAAATTTCCGAGACAAAAAAAAAAAAAAAAAGTCGGCCACCATAATATTTTGCATATTGATGTGACGAATTACAGCTTCAATCACAGTTACATAAGATTTTTAATGTTCTGGTGAATTACTAGTTTGCTCAATTAACTTACCTATTTACTGCAATAATCGTCTCGTTATGTGCACCTTGTACATCTCATCTCTAATAGGGGAGAGAGAGTTATGGTGGGGCCATAGAAGAGAGTATAAATAATTTCTCACTGAGCAGCCCCGATACAAGTATAATATGATAAAAATAGTTTCCCTGAAACAATATGGTCGACTAGAAAAAAGATGGAAGAATCTCGAGTATTTTTAGGCGAGGTGAATCTTACTGTGTAATAACTGAAATTGTACGACGCTATTCAATGAATCGCTGGCGTAAAAAAACCCTGAAACTGTTTAGGAGAGAAAAATGATCGTAGTTTCGTAGTATCATTATTAATAGAAACTTTGTGAGGGATATCGTCTGGTGAAACAATAGATCTAAAAGATAGAGATTGAAAATAATTGAAATTATTGGAGAAGACTTAAGGATCTCTTCTTATGAAGCTAAATAAATTTCCATCATACTCAGATCTAAGGTTGTGGTAAGTGGGACATCTTTCAAATTACAAACAGAAAAAAATATTTTATAAAGACCTCTTCTAATCTATCTTCGATATTTTAAAAATATTCGAGGAAATGAATTTCTGTCGCCCTTAAAACGTAACGAAAGTGAAAAATAACATTTCGTTACGACTGTCATTCAAGTGCTCATGGATGTCATAAAGCTACTTCGTGCTACACCAATATTAAATTGGAATAAAACTGTTCACTGCAATCACGTTTTGAAGAGGGAGATGAAGAAAAATGACTACTTCAAAATCAAATTAATCAAATACTATATCATTCAATATTCCTCAAGTTTCAAAGAGTAAAAAATGTAAATAAAATCAAGTTTCCTCCAACACACGTGTTTGCAAGAGCTTCTAATGTTGCTAATGTATTTAATATCATTAATTGTTTACATTCTCTAATTGATTAGCCATGCCATCAACAACAAAACACTACTGCCAATAGTTTAAATTTATTCCAATAATCACCATTACGGCAGATTGATCTCGACTGACGTTAATTATGTTTGTAACTGTATAGTCCAATGGGACTGGATGTTCACACGAACTTTCGTCATTAGAGCAAAGTGATCAGAGTGATATTTACATGATAAAATTTATGGTCTTCCTTGCTGAATATTTTTTAAAAGTTTAATATATAAATGTCATCAGTAGAAATAATTAAATTAAATAAATTTGTGTTCAAAAGAATAAGTTTGGTCTACTAACCATTTTCTATGGCTTTACCATATCTTCCTCTCTGGGAATCCTGAAATTGGTAAATGTGTGTAAACTAACTATAGCATTCATTTATTGTGTATATGCAGTAAAAACCCTCTATAATGAAATCCTGTATAATGAATTTAGATTCTTGAATAAGGAACTAGCCTCTATAGTGAATAAAGTTTTCTTCAGTCTACCATAATATTGTCATCAGTTTTGCAATATTGCAATTCACAATTAACGTCAAATAACAATAATCAGCAATGAATAAATTACTATTCAGTCCACTTTCTTGTATCTATCTCCAACTTAATGAACTGAGAGAAAACAAACAATTAGTTAAAGAATAATAAAATGAAAGCTTAAATAATTATATTGAAACAGTAAATGGAAAACGTGCATATATAATTAATCTAATTGAATGAAAAATAATTGAATCTTAATTAACCAATTGAGGTTTCACAACATTAGTGCAAATAAATTATAGAAATACACTTAAACAGTACAGTTAATAAACACTGATTAATTACAATTAAATAAAATAACTATTCAAAATGATTGAGTTAGTTAGCATATATTCCCGTCATTGTACAGTGACACTCTTTACATAGTGGCAAAGTATATTCTTGTCTGTGCTGTTCATTAACTACAGTGTCTGTGTATGCCACTAATGATCACAAGGTAGGGTAGGAACTATATGGTGGTACGGAATGAAGTTAGGGTGATAGTTAGGGAATGAAGTTAGTCATGACGGGGCCATAGATCACTAAATGTGGTCCATTGTAATCATCATAATTAGTGATGTAACATCGAAATATAGGTGATATTTTTATGAACTGATTTGCTCAATAAATATGATATATTTAATTTGACGGTGTGCAGACAGAGTATCGAAAGACAAAGTATCGAAAGACAAAGTATCGAAAGACAAAGTATCGAAAGACAAAGTATCGAAAGACAGAGTATCGAAAGACAAAGTATCGAAAGACAAAGTATCGAAAGACAAAGTATCGAAAGACAAAGTATCGAAAGACAGAGTATCGAAAGACAAAGTATCGAAAGACAAAGTATCGAAAGACAAAGTATCGAAAGACAAAGTATCGAAAAACAAAGTATCGAAAGACAAAGTATAGAAAATGAAAATATAGAAGGACAAAGAGTAGAGGGACATAACATAGAAAGAAAAGTATATAAAAAGTTGAAATAAGAGAGGGAAGGGGCGTGCCTCCCTGGCCTGGTTCGGTAAATACAAATTGAGCCCATATACAATTTATCCCAAAACAATTGAGGCCTAGACAATTGGGCTCCTAAGACAGTAATTATTGGGCCCAAGACAATTGAGCACATAGAAAACCTGTTACAGCATTCTTCACTTTTTTGTGCAATCTTGATTTTCTGTATCTATACGTTTAAATTTATTTTAAACGTGATCTTGCTTAAATATTATTATATGTATAAATTAAAAAGAGTAGGGTGACGATATTGAGTTGTGTTGTAAATCGCTCCATCTGTACCACCCTTCAATTACGTTAGTGGTACGACCCAGATCTCCCATGACACGGTTGAAGAAGCTCCACACTCATGGTTTGAAAAGAGGATTTTGTTTAGTTCTTCTGAATGGTCTTCCTATCGACGAAATAAACCTTAATGAAGCATTGAGTAAAAGTTAAATATCATGTATGCAGTGTTTTTTTTTATAGAAAGGAAAGAACCTAATTATCTTGATTGTAACAGAGGCCACTTATCCGAGTCCATGGAATCAACTTAATTTGCTACTGTAATAACAAAGTAAAACTTCTTTAATGTGTCTGCTGTAACTATTTTTTATGTGATCAATAGTGGCCCTGGGTCCGATTTTCTTGGGGCCCAATTGTTCTAGGATCATTTGTCTTGAAGCCCAATTGACATGGACCCAATTGTCTTCGGCTCAATTTTTGGCGAGTTCAATTGTCGGGACCCAATTGTCTTGGGCTCAATTGTGGGTCCATGAACAAAATCCAAACTTCTAGTTATGTTTAAACTAATGCAATGTATGTTATTTTTAAAGAAAGGTTTCTCTATTCGATCAATTCCTCATTCAATCAATTCCCCCATTCAATCAATTTTCATTCGATCAATTTTCCATTCGATCAATTTTCCGTTCGATCAATTTTACATTCGATCAATTTTCTATTCAATCAATTCTCCATTATTCCATACGATCAATTCTCCATTATTATAAATTCGATCGAATTTTCTATACTTTCTATTTTATATTTTATGTTAGTTACTTCTTTCTATACTTTGTCTTTCGATACTTTGTCTTTCGATACTTTGTTTTTCGATATTTTGTAATTCGATATTTTGTCTTTCGATACTTTGTTCCTTTCTAGTCCATTGTGGTCCTTTGTGGTCCATTGCGGTCTGTTGTGGTTCATTATAGTTCATGTGGTCCATTGTGGTTCATTGTACAGGGTGAGGCGTAAGTTTGGAAGCAATTTTTCAAACATTAATATAATTCTTAAAAATAAATTCCTAAGTAGGTGATAGGGTTTGAACTATAGTAGAGGCACTACATTATGACGTGGCAGTGTTATTTTTTACAAAAATTTAGTCAATTCAAAAATGTCAGACAAAAGAGAAGCCATTATTGCTCTACACCGTGCCGGGAAGTCAGATTCCGTCATTTCAAAGACTCTCTCCATAGCGAGATCGACTGTTTGGAAGTGTGTGAAGCGTTTTAATGAGAGAGGAGACTTTACTGATCGTCCAAGAAGTGGTAGACCACGCTCACAATGCACCAAACAACTGATAAAATGTGCCCGAGAGAAGATCAGGAGGAACCCGAAAAGGTCAATACGATCGTTAGCCAAAACAGCTAATGTGAGTCCCAGAACAATGAGAAGAGTTGTCAAAGAAGACCTAAAGATGTCCTCTTTCACCCTCCAAAAGAGACAGACTCTGTCAGAAGCTGTGAAGAAAAAGAGATTGGAGAGAAGCAAAGCACTTCTGAGAGAATTGAAGTCTGGCACGGCTGGTGAAATTGTTTGGTCTGACGAAAAAAATTTCACAGTAGAAATGGCTCACAACCGGAGGAATGACAGAATAATTGGTGAAAGTGCAAAAGACATCCCATACAACCAAAAAACTGTCCACAGAACCATGAAACCCGCTTCAGTAATGGTCTGGGCCGCCGTTTCAGAAACTTGGAGATCTCCTTTAATTTTTGTGGAACAAGGCGCCAAAATCAATGCTAAATGTTATATTGAGAATATTTTGACGCCAATGTTGGAGTCAGCTAAGGATCACTTCGGTACTGACACTCTATGGACATTTCAGCAAGACGGCGCGACTTCACATACTGCAAATGTCACTCAAAACTGGTGCCATGACCATCTTCCACGGTTTTGGTCCAAAGAAATGTGGCCTCCCTGCTCCCCAGATGTTAATCCTATGGACTTTTCGGTATGGTCCATTCTTGAATCAAAGGCCTGTGGTAAATTCCATCGCAGTGTGGATGATTTAAAGCGTTCGCTCCAGAGATCTTGGAAGGAAATTTCACAAGAACAGTTGCGTGCCGCAGTAGGAGGAGTTCGGAGGAGATTTGAGGCTGTTATTAAAAACAAGGGGGGACATTTTGAATAAATTTATGATTTTTGAATTCTTAAAACCCTTATGTAATAATACATAACTGTAAATTATTAAATATATTTTTCGTTGGATTATAATATGCACTTTCATTTGCTTCCAAACTTATGCCCCACCCTGTAGTCCATTGTGTTTCACTGTGGTTTATTATGATTCATTATGGTCCATCACGGTCTATTGTGGTCCATTGTGGTTCATTGTGGTCTTTCGTGGTCATTCGCTGAATTGTATGGTTCAGGTTTCTTCGTGGTCATTTGTGGTCCATTGTGGTCCTTTGTGCTCAATGGTGGTCTTTTGTCGACATTGTGGTCAATCGTGGTTCTTTGTGGTCCTTCGTGACCATTGTTGGCTTTCGTGGTCCTTCGTGGTCTTTCGTGGTCCATTGTGGTCCTTCGTGGTCCTTCGCTGAATTGTGTGGTCCAGGTCCCTTCGTGGTCTAATGTGGTATTTCGTGGTCCTATGTATTCAGCTGTGGTCGTCTGTGGTCCTTTGTTGTCCAATGTGGTTTTTCGTGGTCCATTGTGCCTCTTAGTGGTTCATTGTGGTCCTTAATGGGCCTTTGTGGACCACATTGTTGTTTTGTGGTCCTTTGTGGTTCATTGTGGTTCTTTGTGGTCCTTGCCGGTCCATTGTGGTCCAATGTGCTCTTTAGTGGTTCATTACGGTCCTTAATGGTCCTTTGTGGTTCATTGCGGGGTTTCGTGGTCCTCCGTGGTATATTTTGGTCCATTATGGTTCATTTTGGTCCTCTCTGGTCCACTGTGGTCCAATGTGGACTTTCGTGGTACTTTGTGGTCTATTGTGGTCCTTCGTGGTCCTTTTTGGTCCTTACTGATCCATTGAAATTTATATAATTTATTAGTAATCTCCTATTTTTCTGACAATAAACAATAGAAACCAATATACAGTTCATTGTAGATATCCTATCAGATATTTTTCAATTTATATTTTCTATAGTGTAACATATATGTATATTGCACAGTGCGATCAGAAAAAAATGTATTCACTGCCTTGAATTTTCAATATTAATCATTTCACGATAATATGCATAATATGTTGGTACCATAGATACGTAGATTAATATTGGTGAATCAAAAATAGTACTCATAAGATATATTCGATGGCAATGGATAATTTTTTTGCTGACACACTGTGTATATTGTATAATTCTTAATATACTATGTAATGATAATTAAGCTATAATACGGTGAAACATAATAATCTTATATTCCAAATTAATGTACAATGATAAAATCTATTGTTAACATGTATAATGCCTTTATCTATAGATACTATCAATACAAATATAGATCATTAATTAATCATTTTACAAGAAATAAATTATTCTCTATAGAAAGGAAACAATATAAACACAATTCGTTTCACTAAATCAGTTAAAATGTTAATTGAAAATTCAGTGCACTATGCATAAGATTAATAATGTTCTATTCGACTCAAATATTATAATCATTTATTAAAAGGATAATGGGTTCGATTATTATTTAATCTGAGTTGTAACGGAAGAATGTGATTTACTTTGTTAATTATTAATGATTTGGAATACTTGTAAAAGTATCTGCTTTAATTTTTGTTGATTAGGAGTGATATTAAAATTTAATGTTGAATATGGTAATTGATTTATATTAAACTGATTGGTATATTTTGATACTTGTAGAGAAAATATTATGGTTGGGTCATAGAAGATTAAGTGGGTTCGACATATAATAATGTTAAAATAATCATCAACATATTAAGAAAAGAATTTAAAACTATTTTACAAAACCCAGATAACGTTTTAGTTTGATTTTAAAATATCAAACAGTCAATTCGACGGTTCCTTTACTTTTCGAACATTCGTGTCTAGATACTTGAATACTTAGTTATTAATATAAGGAGACGTACACTGTCTCCGCATATAAAAAATGAAGTGTCTACCAATAATAATAAGATACAAATGTTTGAAAAGTAAAAAGCAGGCTTTTAGAATTAATGCATGATTAATTGAATTATATTTAATGTAATTATAACTTTACAGCAAATTATAAATTTGATTTAAAAGTTCTAAGATCCGCCAATGATGTCAGTTAGAGTAAAGTAACTAGTTAGAGTAAAGTAACTAGTTAGAGTAAAGTAACTAGTTAGAGTAAAGTAACTAGTTAGAGTAAAGTAACTAGTTAGAGTAAAGTAACTAGTTAGAGTAAAGTAACTAGTTAGAGTAAAGTAACTAGTTAGAGTAAAGTAACTAGTTAGAGTAAAGTAACTAGTTAGAGTAAAGTAACTAGTTAGAGTAAAGTAACTAGTTAGAGTAAAGTAACTAGTTAGAGTAAAGTAACTAGTTAGAGTAAAGTAACTAGTTAGAGTAAAGTAACTAGTTAGAGTAAAGTAACTAGTTAGAGTAAAGTAACTAGTTAGAGTAAAGTAACTAGTTAGAGTAAAGTAACTAGTTAGAGTAAAGTAACTAGTTAGAGTAAAGTAACTAGTTAGAGTAAAGTAACTAGTTAGAGTAAAGTAACTAGTTAGAGTAAAGTAACTAGTTAGAGTAAAGTAACTAGTTAGAGTAAAGTAACTAGTTAGAGTAAAGTAACTAGTTAGAGTAAAGTAACTAGTTAGAGTAAAGTAACTAGTTAGAGTAAAGTAACTAGTTAGAGTAAAGTAACTAGTTAAAGTAAAGTAACTAGTTAGAGTAAAGTAACTAATTAGAGTAAAGTAACTAATTAGAGTAAAGTAACTAGTTAGAGTAAAGTAACTAGTTAGAGTAAAGTAACTAGTTAGAGTAAAGTAACTAATGACACACTAGTTCGAATAAGTAAATAGACTTTTAAATACAAACCTTCTTCTACCATAGCCTCCTTATCGCTCACCTTCTTCAAATAAATCAAGATAAAGAAGATTCTGAAGGTAATAAATCATGAAGGTTTCCACTCAAAGCTCTTCTCTATCATCAAAAGAAAGTATAAACGGATGCATTCATGCCAATATAGAATAGATGTATGTTTAAATATATATGTGTATTGGTTATATATATTGACCACATTTACATAATATTTAGATACACCTACACAGTACCTCTAGAAAGAGTATCCTTATTTATTTGATATTTAGAAGTTAATTAATGTAAAGAAGCGTAAAAGTTATAAGTTCACAGTAGTGAAATAGTAGAAATAAAATTTCACCCCAGCCTAATTTTTTCCTTTGTAATTCTTAAAAGAAATATTATAGCTTCGTTTAGAAGTAAAGGGCACAATTACAGTACATGACATAATTACGTTTTTTCTAACTAAAATGAAAATATTTATAACTATTATTATAATAGTATGTTATTGCCATTTAATTTATTAAAAGTTTTTGTAACCATGTGTTACAAAAACTCAGAGTCGGACATTTTGTAATTGGAATAACATTTAAATACGTCCGACCACGATAAATGTGATTTGCATTTTATCGTAAAAGATCATAACCTCGATTAGTATCGTCGCTGATGTCAATCGATAGGCGGTAGGGTAAGTTACGAATTATCGATCGATTTATCAGTATTTTTGGAGAAAATTAATTATTAATCATAATTTATCAATAAAATTAGAATTCAAATTAGAATAGAACAGCCATTTCATTCTTCAATTATTCCAAAAATATTGCACCATTACTAAGAATACTTTTAAGATTAACTATTTATCGATAAATGATTTATAACAAATCTAGAATGAATAATTTAGTGTATGAAAATAAAATATTCATGGATAATATGCATTTAAATTATAAATAATTTCAGCAAGATAATACATCAAAATTGTCAATAATGTGCAATCTTAATTCTATATATCTTAGAATTATAAATAATTGATCATTCTAAGATACATTAGGCAGCGGCAATAAGAGAATTTGAATAGACATATCCATGAAATAAGAGAATCTTTATTTTTAAATATAGCTACAATCATTTTAAGATATACATGTATATGGAAAATTTCAACACATAAAACACAGATAAAATTAAACTGAATATTCCATAACGTTCCCAATAATTTTTATCAGTAATCTTCCATATCGTGCAATCTAAATACACCGTGGTTACAATATAACTATTAAATTATGGAAAATGTTAAAGAGGTACGTAAATATGCCTACATATATAGTTATTAATTTTATATATTTTTTATCGATAATAATTATCAACCTTTATGAAAAGAATTATTTATCATTATTTAATTTAATTATTATTTATCAATTAATTCTCAACCATTTTGGAATATTTAATGAACGATGATAAATTATTTTGCTAGATATATATGAGAATTTTTGGGACAAAATTAATCTACATAATTTATCGATGTTCAAGATGAATAACTATATAATTCTTCAATAATTTCCTGTTTGAGAAGTGGAAGATACTTAACAGTTTAATCTCTTAGGCAAACATCTTCTGAATCACATCTTCACAGACTGTAATATTGAAGATTCTACTCACTCCAAAAGATTAGCTGAATATATAGTTTACACAGGACTAGAAATGTGAACATATGAAGAGGTAACCATTATTGTATTCTTTAGAAATTAAAACTGTTTTAGATTGATAAAAGTTAGATATTTTTAGATAATAATCATCGAAATATATGAATTAAAAATCTTTACCTAAGATCCTTGCTGTGTAAAAACCGAGTTTCGAACTTGATCTATTTTATTTATTTTTATGGTTATATTTACTCATGAGTATAGCTAGAGAAGATTAAGTTGTGTATATTTTTTCTCTCCGGCAATTGTACCTAATATCATTTTACACAAAATATTCATTTCTACTTACAATTACTTATATTTAATGCCCTTTTGTTTGTCATTACACATTAATTCTATGTGTTCAAAAGCCAATTTAGTGGGCATTTTTGGTTAGTGCACGCGCTGGGTGTATTTGTGTAGCCATTAGAGTCTGTTCTAACATGCCTCAACTCCCACACGGACATGTGTTTCTAGCCCCAATTTACTCCATTAGTCTCATTACCACGCACAAACATAAAAAAGAATTGCCAGATTGCTCAGCGAGAACTGCATTATGTCTTGTTTCAGGCGCACTTTACATCCTCTGTATTACTGCCACGAATTGGGTGGCTTCTGAAAAAGCGTGTGTGTGTTGTGTAGATTATCAGCCTACTAGAGAGAAAATTATGGTGGAGTTATCGGAGATTGAGAGTCAGCCCACCCCACCTTAATCTTCAGCAACATCATAATTTTCTGTCGGTGTTTGAAAAAAGAAGCTGCTGATTTTAGTCAATTTTCGATTTTTTTAATGCAGAATCTGATGGCTTTACTAATAAAAACTATTTAGTTAAAATACTAATTAAATATGAGTTGATTTTTTCTGTATAATATTTGTACATTAATTATGTATGCTCTAAGAATAATGTGTATACTTATGGACATAGCCTGATAATAAAACAGTGGTATAATTATTGAAGTTCACATTGTCACAGTTTAATTCGAATTTAAAATATTGACAGTGGTATATATATGCACCAATTCGTCTATTGGTATTGGTACACTGAAATGTGAACAATACGTAATCGACGTGTTAGAAATTGATAACAAGAATTATATAATTATGAAATATTTTCGCCGTATCAGTCGCTCTCCACTTCATAAAATTATTTAATAAGATATTAAATTTTCTAACAAACGATATTGTTAGAAGAAAAGAAAAGAAAGGAAAAAAGAAAATTCATACCACATAATAAACGATACAGCTGCACAGAGAAAAAGTTATGGGGGGAATATAGAAGATTCAGTAAAGCCTCCCTTAATCTACCGGTACTAGGACAGAATGCCTAAAGGACAAAATGCCTTAAGGACAAAATGCCTAAAGGACAAAATGCTTAAAAAGGACAAAATGCCTAACGGACAAAATGCCTAATGTACAAAATATATGAGTAAAGAAAATAGAAATTGTAAAATAAAGACGTAAAAAATTAACTCCATATTTAAATAAATGGGCAGAATAGAAAGCATTGAAGTGATATCTGTAATGGATTGATTATTGGTAAAAAAAGAACAGAATGCATTATATTGTAATATAACTTATCATAATTGAACATCAAATTATATTTTTAAAAATTTATGTGAAACATAAGAAAAAAAATGTATACTATGTCCTAGTTACATCTCATAAAGAATACTATATTTTTTCCATCGGAACTTCTAATACTATAATGGTAGTTGAATAAAACAAATATTAGCGGCATTTTTATAACCAGAGTAGTTAATTGCATGTCAGTACTAACCTATATAAACATTGTAATTACTTAACTTGCTTTAGAATTTCAACAGCAACTGTTAACATCACTATAGATTTAAGATGATTGTAGCTATCTAAAGAATAAACAATATTAAAAAATGAAAATAGAATAAGATGATTATAGATATCCAATAAAATGGCAAGATGTAGGAAGATTAATTTTTAGAGTAAACACTTAAGTGATAAATCACAAACACAATGAAATGAAATAAGAGAGTGTTTACACTAAGCACGCTGAGTTACAAATGTTCATATTCAATGTGAAAGTGATTTAATAAACTCTCTCTGACACAAAACTCTTTGTTTCTACTTGGTCTAACTTATTTTAAATCTTTGTCCACAACTTCAATATTTGAAATAAGTAGAAATGCATTTTAGGCATTTTGTCCGTTAGGCATTTTGTCCATTAGGCATTTTGTCCGTTAGGCATTTTGTCCGTTAGGCATTTTGTCCGTTAGGCATTTTGTCCGTTAGGCATTTTGTCCGTTAGGCATTTTGTCCGTTAGGCATTTTGTCCGTTAGGCATTTTGTCCGTTAGGCATTTTGTCCGTTAGGCATTTTGTCCGTTAGGCATTTTGTCCGTAGGCATATTGTCTATGGGCATTTTGTCCGTTAGGCATTTTGTCTGTTAGGCATTTTGTCCATTAGGCATTTTGTCTGTTAGGCATTTTATCCGTTAGACATTTTGTCCGTTAGGCATTTTGTCCGTAGGCATTTTGTCCGTAGGCATATTGTCCGTAGGCATTTTGTCTATGGGCATTTTGTCCGTTAGGCATTTTTTCTGTTAGGCATTTTGTCCATTAGGCATTTTGTCTGTTAGGCATTTTATCCGTTAGACATTTTGTCCGTTAGGCATTTTATCCGTGAGGCATTTTGTCCGAAGGCATTTTGTCCGTAGGCATTCTGTCCGCGCATTTAATCTATAATAGCCCCACCATAGCTCTCTTTCTCTGGTTATGATATAACAATGCAATTACAATGAATTACGATATTGTAAGTTGAGGCTAAAATCTCCCTCCTCTCCATTCACAAACCCAATTACTAAGTTAATCACCTCAATATTCATCATAACAAGTTATTTTAATTAATATCCTTTTCAATAAGATTATCTAAACTTGTTCTGCATCAAACAATAATAATCTGCAGCCGGAACAATCTTATATATTTTATGAGATATTAATAGTTTAGATGTGAGCGAATAATGTATTCCCCTTTGATATAGCAGACCTAATACACGAGATATACCATTATATTCATATAGACATTACCATTAGGTACAAGAGATATACACTATTACTCATTAGATATTGCCATTAGTTACAATATCCCTATTACAAGAGATATTCATTATTACTCATTAGATATTGCCATTAGGTACAATATCCCTATTACAAGAGATATACACTACTACCCATTAGACATTACCATTAGGTACAATATCTCTAATACAAGAGATATACACTACTACCCATTAGACATTACCATTAGGTACAATATCTCTGATACAAGAGATATACACTACTACCCATTAGACATTACCATTAGGTACAATATCCCTATTACAAGAGATATACACTACTACCCATTAGACATTACCATTAGGTACAATATCTCTAATACAAGAGATATACACTACTACCCATTAGACATTACCATTAGGTACAATATCTCTAATACAAGAGATATACACTACTACCCATTAGACATTACCATTAGGTACAATATCCCTAATAAAAGAGATATACACTATTACCCATTAGACATTACCATTAGGTACAATATCTCTGATACAAGAGATATACACTACTACCCATTAGACATTACCATTAGGTACAATATCTCTAATACAAGAGATATACACTACTACCCATTAGACATTACCATTAGGTACAATATCTCTAATACAAGAGATATACACTACTACCCATTAGACATTACCATTAGGTACAATATCCCTAATAAAAGAGATATACACTATTACCCATTAGACATTACCATTAGGTACAATATCCCTAATACAAGAGATATACA
Source organism: Caprella mutica (assembly GCA_947561585.1). NCBI lineage: Eukaryota > Metazoa > Arthropoda > Malacostraca > Amphipoda > Caprellidae > Caprella > Caprella mutica. Next base: position 126,610 of record CANNZV010002694.1, on the reverse strand, counting down.
CTACTACCCATTAGACATTACCATTAGGTACAATATCCCTAATAAAAGAGATATACACTATTACCCATTAGACATTACCATTAGGTACAATATCCCTAATACAAGAGATATACACTACTACCCATTAGACATTACCATTAGGTACAATATCCCTAATACAAGAGATATACACTACTACCCATTAGACATTACCATTAGGTACAATATCTCTAATACAAGAGATATACACTACTACCCATTAGACATTACCATTAGGTACAATATCTCTAATACAAGAGATATACACTACTACCCATTAGACATTACCATTAGGTACAATATCTCTAATACAAGAGATATACACTACTACCCATTAGACATTACCATTAGGTACAATATCCCTAATAAAAGAGATATACACTATTACCCATTAGACATTACCATTAGGTACAATATCCCTAATACAAGAGATATACACTACTACCCATTAGACATTACCATTAGGTACAATATCCCTAATACAAGAGATATACACTGCTACCCATATCCATAGGCCTTACCATTTACAATGTAAATTGAATCAGTTCATTTTCCCCTCATAAAATAATCCTGAGGGTAGGTAAACTGTCGAAGTAAACGAAATTGGATTCTCCGCAAGCCAATATCGCTGGTAAGAGTGCAAATAAAACGTGTACAGATTTACAAGGCGGAGATGTCTCAAATTCCACTTTGGAGGCGAAATGATGCCCTGAACAGCTGCCTCAGTCCTCCAACTCCAAGATATTGGAGCAGTGAGAACGCTCCAAATATTCACCATTGTCACTTCACAGATAAAACTCTATAAAGCCAGAGGAGAAAGTTATGGTGGGGCCATAGAAGATTGAGTTAAATCCCCTCTATAACCACAGTGTAGTCACAATATTTTCTCCTTGGGTATAACTAAGCTGTACCTATCTATTTTAGTCGTGTGTAACAAGGCTCTTGGAAATTTAATCCCATATAATTTTACCCCCTTTTAATTTGATCCCCCTTTGATTTGATCCCCGGTAATTTGATCCCCAGTTACTTGACCTTCGGTATTTGACCTCCACTAATTTTACCCCCGGGTAATTAGACTTCACCTTTATTTGTTTCCCGATATCTTAAAATAAAACACAAAGAGAAGTTCTGCAGTAAAGGGCAAATTTTCTATCCATTATCAAACTGAACAGAGTGCAGCAGAAAACAAAGGACAAATATATGCTACATTTTACAATCATTATAAAATGGTCTATCTCTACAATAACACTCTATAACAGGGGTGGGCGCACGTTGTGTTCTTCAGTGCCGAAATATGGAATTTCAGTGCCGTTACCATTTTCTTTTCGTTTTTTTAAATTGCAGGGGATACTGAGTAATTAAAATGGGGGGGGGGGGGGGGGGGGATTAGATTACAATCGTACATATTTTGCACATAAATATTGGTAGTATATTCATAATTTGAAATAAAAGAAATTATTAAGGATATATAATTATACTTTTATTTTTTCATGCGAAAATAATTAACAACTAGATTATGTGCACTCGGTAGAGCGCATACCTTCGCCTCCGCTTTGACCCGTTCTCTCCCAAAATTAAGGAAACTGCTAAATGGATAATAAGCAATCGTCCCACCAAGTTTCATGCAATATGGTACAATACTTTTTAAGTTATAAATGACCTTGACCTTGACCTTTGACCGGATCGCTTCCAAAATTCTACCAGATCGTTCATGGTCATTGACCAATTATTGTACCATCAAATTTCAGACAATTTGGTTGAATACTTTTTGAGTTACAAATGGCCTTGATCTTGACCTTTGACCCGATCACTCCCAAAATCTAACAAAATGGTTCCTGCATATTGACCAATCGTTCACCCAAGTTTCAAGCAATATGGTTCGATACATTTTGAGTTATAAATGACCGTGACATTGACCTTTGACCGAGTGACTCCCAAAAGACTACCAGCAGGTCACTGGACATGGATCAATCGTTTCACCAAATTTCAGGAAATTTGGTAGAATGCTTTTTCAGTTAAGCGAATAACAAGATGATAAATAAATAAATAAATTCCGATGAAAATAAATCCTTCTGCAAGATTGCGAAGGTAATAAAAATAAAAGTAAATTATTTTGCATAAGTAATAAAAAACTTGATAACTAATTCATAAAATCACAGGATAAATGACAATGGCTTCCTAACTTATTAAAAATTATTGCACAAATACTTACCAGTGTAAGAAAAACTCATCTAGATAAAAAGAGTCAGAGGTAAATTTTTTAAACACCGGCACTACTTTAACAATAAACTAAAGATACCTTATTAACGTATAAAATTGACTATCAAGGTATCAAGGTCATTACAAATATAATCTTCTTCAATTATAGTTGACCATACTCTTCTATATTATCGTTTGTAATTTACAAAGCAGTAAGGGGTAAAAATTCTAAATTTTCTTTGGAAGAAAATAAAGCACCGTTTATCTGGTGGGTACGAGTGCCGCTCTGAGGGCCAAAATAGCATCAAGTGCTGCATTTGCTCACCTCTTCTCTAGAAGGATAAGCAGCTGCAGCAAGCAGTTGTCATTTGAATAGTACAGTAGAATGTGTTTTGAAAGCGATTAACTAATGAAATTAACCAAAAATATTGTAGTATGGTTACATAACATTTACATTTTGTAGTGTATTTAATTGTGCATCATCCGAGAAAAAAATAACGGAGGATCAAATTACCAGGGGTCAAATAACCGTGGGTCAAAATACCGGGAGTTAAATTACCGGGAGTTAAATTACCGAGAGGAAAATTATCATGGAAGTCAAATTACCGGGAGTCAAATTATACGGGGGTCAAATTACCGGGAGTCAAATTACCAGGGATCAAATTACCGGGAGTCAAATTACAGGGAGTCAAATTACCGGGGATCAAATTACCGGGAGTCAAATTACCAGGGATCAAATTACAGGGAGTCAAATTACCGGGAGTCAAATTACCAAGGCTCAAATTACCGGTCACGATAACACAGATACGTAAAGTACATTATATGTTATGTTACGTTATACGAAACACTAATTTCTGCTGAATAACTTGGTTAAAATAAACGGAACCACGAAAATTACATTTAACTGTGTCTTATGAATTTAAATATTTAAATAAGTTATGAAAAAGGAATCGCAATTTTAAGTATTTATAGAAAAATAAATTATATCATATTCTATTTTTCCTTTGAAATAAGCCATCAACAAATGAGACTGTATTATATTATTGTTGTTATTCTATGTTGTTATTCTAACAAATATATTTTTCATGAGCATTAGAAATAATGTTGAATGAAAGAAAATAATATCATTTGTTATGGATTAAATCTCATCATGAAATAACAGTAGAAAATAACAATAGAAAATAACAGTAGAAAATAACAGTAGAAAATAACAGTAGAAAATAACAATAGAAAATAACAGTAGAAAATAACAGCAGAAAATAACAGTAGAAAATAACAGTAGAAAATAACAGTAGAAAATAACAATAGAAAATAACAGATCAGAATAATATGGTGTTGATCATTGCTATTATTTTAAGTAGTACATAACATGGATTCTATCTCGGTAGATTTAATGTGTAAATTAATCAAGTAACAAGGAAGGTTGAAAAGAGTCCATGCTTTATTTCCTGTGACTTCATAATAACTTTCACTCGAAAATTCCTTTAAATAGTATAATTATCAGGAATTTGAATTTTTTCAAAACTATTAAACTCTGTGGACTTTTCTCACCATAGTTTGCAATACATTTGGTCTGTAATATGATATATGAAAATATCAATTGTAGTATAAAAAGGGTTCTTTTTTAACTGTTGAAAATGTTTTTCTTTATAATAAAATATCTTATAAGAAGAGCAATTGAGGCAAATAAATATAATGCGGATTTTCCTTTAATAAAATAATTTAAAGTTCCATCATCATTGACACTAAAAAATCAGTAAACAATAATTAATGCTATTCCTTTACAAATTATTAATGAGCTCATTATACAGGATGTCCCAAAAAAACCGATACCCAAATTTCAATGGCTGTAATTCAAAAACTAATAAATTAAAAAAAAAATTGAAATCACATTTTGTTTATCAACATTTTCTACACATCTGTACAAAATTTTAGATGAATATATTCAACCATTTCCATTATGCAGTATTTTTAGTGAACGATATCAAAAACCTGTTTGCGTACTTTTTAACTTCGAATTTTAGTATATTAAAACCATTTTTTTAATAACTTTCAACAGTTTATTAATTTTTTTTTATTAAAAAACCGTTATTATAACAATAAAAGGCGTTTATTAATATTTCAACCGAAAACAAAAACATTCAAACTGTTCCTCCTATTAATCGCTTAAGTCGATCTGATGGGCCTTTCGTTACGATGATTCAGGGCGATAATGCGTATTGCCGAATAACTCATTTAGTTTTTCCTTACAGCAACAGTTCTGAACCCGTCATGAACCAACCAGGTTCGATTGATTCTGTTTCCATGTATTTCTTGAAGTCTTGAAACCATTCTATCATTTATTAGATCAAGGTATCTATCTCCATTTAAATTATTTTTGTAAAAAATAACGACAGACGATAAGGCCAAGTCGGCCATTGGTACCTAGTCCAATCCACACACAGACTTTCTCTCACGATATTCTTACGTCTTAGTTGAAAGTAGGAGGTTGGTTCTTCGGTGAAGATGTGCGAACGTTATGATAATTTATTTTGCCATTCGAATGAAAAGTGGTTTCATCTCCAACCACATTATCGTCCACAAACCGGACATTTCTTTGCTAAAACCAATGCGCAAAATTCAACGCCGAGGAAGATCGGTATTTAGGTGTTTGTTTCGCTCGTACATCTTGTAAGGATGTCGCTTCAAATTTAAGGTTACAAATATATTGAGTTTAGATTTAGAAAGATTTAATCCACTTTTTATTGCAGTGATTGGAAAATTTCTGTAAGTGCTTCTTAAACAATTCGAACTGTGAAATAATTGTTTTACTGAAAGTGCGCAAGCAGGTTTTTTGTATCAGTCACTACAAATACAGCTTAAAGAAAACCGTTGATTCGATTCATGTAATATTTCGTACAGAGATGGAAAAAATGTTGAGAAACAAAATGTGATTTTCCAATTTCTTGCAAGTCTACTAGTTTTTGAATTACAGCCTTTGAAATTTGGGTATCGGTTTTTTTGGGACACCCTGTATATTATAGTCCAATACATCCTTCCTATAATTATTAATGCCCTCTTTATATGTATTATAGTTGCATATTCTTCCCTCTTAAATAACTAATAATCTCATTATAGGTACAAATTACAGTCACATTCTTCCTTGATAAATTATTAATGCCCTTTTATATATATTATAGTTGCACATGCTTCCTTCCTATATTAACAATGAGTTCATAAAATACATTACAGTCACATTCTTCTCTGCCCAATAATTAATGAATTCATTATATATCAGAGTGACATGCTTCCTTTTACTTCCCTGCATTTGACTCTCATCACATAAGCTTCTTATCGAAAAGAGGAAAATCTTTGGAATAACTGACTGGCACCGAGAACTACTTGAAATCATTTATTCGAATCGGATGAGAGAACGAGTCAATCATCCCCAGAGACGCGGGGAATCTTCCGGTAGAACTCCAAATATTTTCTCTTGACGATAAAAAGTATTTGCGACATATGGAAGAATGAGAACTTACTATTTTATGTTTCTATTTTATGTTACTATTTTATGATACTATTTTATGTTACTATTTTATGTTACTATTTTTTGCTAAAAAATTACTACAGTTACTGTATATTTGAAACACATTTTAATATTTATGTATATTTTAACAGCTATACAATATCTCTACTAACCAAACTAAAAACATAGAAATTAGTAAAATTTAAAGTTGAAGCAATAAGGGGAACATTTATAATACTGTATAACTTAGAAAAATGAAAATATGTTCTTTTTGGTTTCAACAACCAACCCTCTGTCTCTTTTAAAACTCTTGAAGCTGTCACATCAGATTCTGTGTCTCTTTCTTTGGTTGTTGAAATAACCATTTGTTATAATTATATCCACGTAAGCTGAATTAACCATTTAATGTGTTTCACATAAGAATTTGGCCCTAAGCAAAGTCTTCAGAATTAACTCGCCAGGTTGTCTCTCGGGAACCGAAATCCGAATTAAGTTTAGAGCTCGCGTCTAGGAAAGCTAAACTCTGCCCAACATACTCTCCAAGTTACTCAGAAGAAAAAGTCAAGCCACTCCGCTGTGTCATAAGTAGCAGTAGAGTCATCTCTTGAAATGTTATCCCCTGAAATCAAAAGACCAGAACAGCATCCACTGACGTATTTCAGCATTTCAGAGAGATATACGCTGCTATGTTGTCTGATACTTCTTTAGGACTATCTTCAAGTTTAATAGGTCCTCTGGCAGTCAGCACCATTTCATTGAAATCTGTCAAAAGTTTCTCAAGCTCTAAGTTATTGTGTCGATTAACATAACCATTGATATAAAAGGATTGGTGATCCTTCATAGAATAATTCCACATGGATATCTGAATCTACACGAATGCACACCACCGTGATCTTGGGTATTGATGTGCGTAGAAAACAGTGTGGCTATTACATTCTATAGCTTCAAATAGAAATGTTCACTAACGGCTTTCAATAGCGAGACATTCACTTCTGTAAATTCCTTAATTCTAAGCATTCTAAGAGATTCCTCGTTCAACTTCCTTATGTTTATTCTGATTAGGTGCTTTCTTCGGTTTAGTAATATTAGGAGAAATATATATTGAGTGAGCCATGAAGCTGCATGTTTGTCACATTAAGTTGCATACTCGAATTTACGGTTAAGGTGGTCATATTAATGGCATGTTAGTTACATGGTCTTGAAGAATTATGCTTCTCTTTAATCGGAAGAAAAAGTGTTCCTCTATTTTCTGTAGTTTATTTATTAGGTCACACTTAATCGTAAGGTTAGGTTGGTGAAGGGGTTACAGAATTGACTAAATATCATATAAGGAGTGATCAGCCTAGACGGGCCAAGCCCATCTTGGTGGTTATGAACGTTAGGCTCTGACTGCTACTGACCTTCTCTAATCACTAACTGAACACTAGGTATACAATCTTCAGTCTCTTCATAGTCACACATCTAATCTCCTTGGCATAATTGGAGAACCAGGTAGTAGGTAAAAATGAAAAATCTAATTAGTATAATCACCAGAATCTCTAAGAAGAAAGATATTCTATATTGCCTAGCTCATTAAAAAAGTTAGCAGGCAAGATTTATCTCTTGGGCTATAGTGGGTCAACCAGCTAGTGCTTCAGGTCTTTATACTAAGTGGCATGGTCGCTATAAAAGCGGCATGATCGCTATATAAGCAGCATGATTGCTATATATGCGGCATGGTCGCTATATAAGCAGCATGATCGCTATATAAGCGGCATGATCGCTATATATGCGGCATGGTCGCTATATAAGCGCTATGATCGCTATAGAAGCGGCATGATCGCTATATAAGCAGCATGATCGCTATATAAGCGGTATGATCGCTATATAAGCAGCATTATCGCTATATCAGCGGCATGGTCGCTATATAAGCAGCATGATCGCTATATAAGCGGCATGATCGCTATATAAGCGGCATGATCGCTATACAAGCGGCATGATCGCTATATAAGCGGCATGATCGCTATAAAAGCGGTATGGTCGCTATATAAGCGGCATGATCGCTATACAAGTGGCATGATCGCTATATTAGCGGCATGGTCGGTATATAAGCGGTATGATCGCTATATAAGCGGCATGGTCGCTAAATAAGCAGCATGATCGCTATATAAGCGGCATGATCGCTATATAAGCAGCATGGTCGCTATATAAGCAGCATAATCGCTATATAAGCGGCATGGTCGCTATATAAGCGGCATGATCGCTATATAAGCGGCATGATCGCTATATAAGTGGCATGATCGCTATATAAGCGGCATTATCACTATATAAGCGGCATGATCGCTATATAAGCAGCATGATCGCTGTATAAGCAGCATGATCGCTATATAAGCGGCATGGTCACTATATAAGCGGCATGATCGCTATATAAGTGGCATGATCGCTATATAAGCGGCATGGTCGCTATATAAGCGGCATGGTAGCTATTGTAACGGACGTCAAATTGTCAACATATATTTTTTTTGTTTATTTTCATTACTAAATTAAAATATTAAATATAATCATTTTAACTATTAACAACCATATTAAACTAGAGCTACTTTAAATAATAATTGAGTGAATTAGGTTTCATAAGTCTTAACACACATGCCACCTTTATGGTGAATCTTCTAATTAACCGAGTACTGCACTTAAAATGACTGAAAGTATTTAACAAATTATTTTATAACACTCTTAGTAATTCCTTCTTTATATAGTCAATAATCATTGCTCAATCTATTAAATAATGTAAAACTACTTTAGAGTTAATATATAGACTATATTTGATAAAGAATGTTCCATAACAAACTGATATACATAATATAGACCATATTATTAGCTTAAAAGATCAGTCGATTTCATGCGCACCTTTTGTGCGCATCTATCTAAAGTTTATTAACTTTTATAATAACTATTAAAATGTATGTTAATAGAGATAATTATTTATATTAGGTTTATTAAACATGTATTAAGTCTTTAGAATTATATGTAATTTAGGAAAAGTAATCATCTTGTTTGTATTTAGAATTTTTGAGTAGAAATGCTATGTTCTGTGCAGTAGTTAGAAGATATTATTAACTATTTATAATGATTTGAAATATGCTTTACATTTGATAATATATGTAATAATGTTGTTATATATTTTATTATATTTTTGTAAGTACTCATTGCCATATGAAAAAGATGAACCTAGTAAATAGAGTAGTTACCCATAAAATATGTTTGCAAATGTCTTATATCATTATGATTTATCTATATCATATATGTTATTTTTTGTATATTTATTATTTATTTTAGTGTTTCATCATAGATTTTCATTGTAATAAAATATGTCTTTGACTATTATATATGTAATTAGGATTTTAATAAACTGAGATGTAATCTCATTAATTCTTCACAGTCTGAATAGTATGTTCGTCCAGATTTTGAAATTCCAAATTTATGAAAATAAGTTAGAATACTTATCCCTCAAAAGCTATTGGAATAGAAGTAACTTTTCTCTGTTTTCTCTCCCCTATTTACAGTAATTCTTGGCTGAGGTCAAAGTTACATCTTTTTCTCCCCTCTTTTCGGTAATTCTTGGCTGAGGTCAAAGTTGCATCTTTTTCTCCCCTCTTTTCAGTAATTCTTGGCTGAGGTCAAAATTACATCTTAATCTCCCCTCTTTTCGGTAATTCTTGGCTGAGGTCAAAGTAACATCTTTTCTCCCCTCTTTTCAGTAATTCTTGGCTGAGGTCAAAGATACATCTTTTTCTCCCCTCTTTTCAGTAATTCTTGGCTGAGGTCAAAATTACATCTTTATCTCCCCTCTTTTCGGTAATTCTTGGCTGAGGTCAAAGTTACATCTTTTTCTCCCCTCTTTTCAGTAATCCTTGGCTGAGGTCAAAATTACTTTACTTATCTCCACTCTTTTCAGTAATCCTTGGCTAAGGTCAAAATTACTTTTTCCCTTTTCTGTAATTATTGATTGGATGGACGCACAGATTTACGTTAAAAATCAGTGATTAACCAACAGGTCTTAGTTACAGCCTTCCTCTTATTCTCTCTACTTTCCCCTTTTCTGTGATTTACGACTGAGTTTAGACTCACAGTATTGTCTCCAATAGTCTGACGTACAAACTTGACCATATGTACCTTATCTATTATTAATAATTAACTTAGGTGTTGTACTTGCAGATAATCTATGATAAGATTTATTAATATACTATTATCAAAGAATCGAGTACTTAATTTACCCTCTGTTTGTAGTTTCCTGTTACACTATATAAGCAGCATGATCGCTATATAAGCGGCATGGTCGCTATACAAGCGGCATGATCGCTATAGAAGCGGCATGGTCGCTATATAAGTGGCATGATCGCTATGTAAGCGGAATGGTCGCTATATAAGTGGCATGATCGCTATATAAGCGGCATGATCGCTATATAAGCGGCATGATCGCTATATAAGCGGCATGATCGCTATATAAGCGGCATGGTCGCTATATAAGTGGCATGATCGCTATGTAAGCGGAATGGTTGCTAAATAAGTGGCATGATCGTTATGTAAGCGGAATGATCGCTATATAAGCGGCATAGTCGTCATATTAGGGGAATGGTCATAAAGAATGCTATTGAGCCTCAATATGATTAATAATTTCTTTGGAACAATGCAAAATATATAGGGATGGAAAAATGAATTAATTTTATTCCGACTGAACTAATTTTAAGTTTATTCTTGGACGTGCATAATATGTAGAATATTCAAATTCAAAACTATTATATACTGTAGAATCCTATAAGACTATAATTCCATGCAAATAAAAGCTATCTATCATCCTCTGCAAATAAATATATATAGCATTTAATCTGCAAAGACAACAAATTTAATTGATTACATGGAATGTATATCGATGGGGAAATAAAACATGGAAACTTTAATTAAAGATATCATTTTATTACGCATTGCATATTGATAAAGGTTACAGAATGTACACAATAATGCAATGCATGTCAAGAAAATAGTATACACTCATATCGAAACGAAGTAAATGAATATTAATTCAAAATAAGTTAAACTAGAGCTGGTACTCGTAGAGCGCATACCTTAATCGTTACTACATTTTTGTTTTTATTGGGTTATATAATTATGACCTTGACCTTCGACTCGATTGCTCCGTATAAAAAAGGTTTCAGGATAATGACCAATCGTCCCACCAAATTGCAGGTAATTTGGTTGAATATTTTTTGAGTTATGCGAATAACAAGATTAAAAACAAATAAAATAAAATCCTATTATGTTTTTTGTACGGAGAAAATTTTGCGTATCAAAACTTTAATTTTCGCAATTTTGCCAAGGTATCAACTAACATTAAAGTATGATAAATATACTTAATCTTAATATTCTGTAACATTTGGTCATCACGCCCTTTTATTTCCATTTTAAAGGTAAAGTATCTATCCAACATTTTTGACTGCTTTAGTTATATCGAGGAAAGGATTTATTATTTTATTTACCACTTACGCACTGTATTCACCATCCATTACGCGTAGTAAATGATCTATATTGAATGAAAGATCCTTTACTCACAACTGTTAGATAGATCTTTACCCTATTTATCTTGATGACTGACCGTGACATTTCTCTGTAAGATACTAACTACAGGTAAAGCTCTTAGAACGCCCAGTACATGTACCGGAAAAGCGTTCGTTGTAACAATCAGCAGTCGTTGTAACGATACATTATTTAGGTTAGTTGGGGATTTAAACATCGTAAGTTTTCTTTAACAGCATTTCAAAGAGAACTTAATGAAGGTAAACAATCTCAGATTATTATTAAAGGAAAATTTAATAAAATTCTTATAATATCTATATAACTTACTTATATAATGTACTAAATAATAAGGTAGGGATAATTGTCGCTTAAAAAACTAGAAAGTAAAATAAAAAAGACTTCACTTACATGTAGATATCTATGTACCTACATGCAAACTAATATACAGAGCATAATTAATAGTCTTTTATTAAACTAAACACAATATATAAATAAATGATTTAATTTCCTGATTCTTAAATTTTTGTTTGGTACGAATAAATGAATATTATATTAAAATAGAATTTAGAATAGTCACACCTTTTCTAATCAAAGAAAATGTGGCGGAAAAAAAGGTAACAAAATCAAAATACTGAAAATCCTAAAAACAATATATTAAGTGATGACTGTCAATTGTATTACCTCTGATTATAATCAATGTACGACTAGATACTTGGTAGACGAATGAAACAATTGTTAAACCATAAAATTTAAAGAATTTATAGTAGCGATCTGCAATCCGCTAGAGCGGACAGTTTTTGTCCTTTGTAAGGGGTGTCCGTTCAAAGATCGTCCGCTGTAATAGCTTTACCTGTATATTAATTCCTATGATATTACTTAGGATGACATATTCCTATGATATTAGCAGGTTTAAAATGGAGATGACAGAAAGTTCCTCCAGCAGCCAATTCATTAACTGTAAGGAGTAAGAGTGACATTATCCATTTAATTCTAAAGCTTGCAAAGTCATCTTTGCTGCATTAATTAACGGCTACAAAAAAAGAGAAACAAAACTCCCCTAATTTGTTTGGTAAATATTTTCTCGCAAGAAAACTAAGGAAAAATCTTCAAATAGTTTTTTGTAGCTGAGTTTAATCTTCAGAGTCTTCAGCCTCATAAAACTCTTTTTTGATGAAAATTCGCAAGATGTATTTAAGAAGCTGATATACATTGCAACATGTTAAAATGTTACAGAGGGTATGGTAAACTAATTAGGATGGTGTATGCAGCTAATTTTGTATCACTTTTTCAAAAAAAGTTGAAATTAGATGAAGAATAAATTAACTGCAGAAACCCCAAAGTTAATAATTTTTAAATAAATACTTTGGTAGGGAACTTGAGAAATTAAATTGGCAATTTATAGCCATTTTATATTGATAATTTGGATGAGATTTAATTGAATAATCTAATTATTTAGTGATATATATTTAACTATTATTCTAATCTATAAATAGTACACTAGTACATTTTACACCCGAAAACAATTACAATCTATTCACTTACACCATCTCCTATTTTTCTTAAATGTAAATAAGTGAAATTATTAATGTAAATGCAGTCAAAGAAAATAGTTAAAAAGAGTTACTTATATACTTTCATCAGATAATCACAGTAACTCTTCCATAATTTGTTTTCTTGGGGCCTCCGCACACGAGCGTTTCTTTGCTGCAACGTGAAATGAACGCAGACGCATGGCCAGAGCACACGAGCGTCTTTTTGACGCAACAGAAAATTAACTCAGATGCATAGGGAGTGACATGCAGCATGTACCAGTCACACTATACCTAACTAGTTACACTGTAGGCTATCCCATCAGTCACTCTGTACATAAACGGATGGAAATTGTAAAGTAATTGTTATTGGTACGTATATCGGTTACCAATACGTATCGGTACATATTCATTCAAAAAGTTTATATTAACTTCATAAGGGCTTGATCGAAAAAGAAATACCTGAATTAACTCTGTTTTCTCGTTTTATTTTTTCTTTGTAATAATTCAAAGACTGTTAAAATGTAGGGACAAAAGTTTCTTTCTTTTATGTTCAATAAAAATGTTTCAATCTCTACTATTTAATTACAATTACCATTGAAAGATGCGGCAACAAACCGTCCGTGTGCGCACCCTCACGGAAATTATATAGAATTGACTGGTATTGCGGCAGACGCATTACCCTGCTTCAAGAATTGTCCTTCACTTTACGGTGCGTTCAAGAGACAATCGTCTGCCCACATGCCCGAGAGTTAATGCTATTTTAGGGTCATGAGTGAATCGTCGGACGGCAAAGAACGCTCGTGTGCGGGGGCCTTTATGGTAAATCGAGTGACAACAACTTGTGACAAAATGATTGTGATAAACCAATAACAAAACATATTATATAAAAAAAAAAAAAATTAAAATGCAATATCAAAAATTTTAATAAAATAATTACAAATATTCTAATTCTGAATATATTAAAAAGCACTTAATTTAATTAATAATTAGTAGTTTCCATTTTGGTTTTTCATAATTAATTTACCCGTTATTGAGCCCTCCCGATAAATCTATTCGATATAATTGAAAAATTAATTCAAAATATTTTCTCCAATACGTCTCAATAACTTTGCTAGAAATATTTCAGGTCAAATTAAAGTTCATCTTTAACTTAATTCATTTGAACTATAGGATTGAATTGTTAATAACATTGAATTGAATATTTAAAAAAGCAGTAGCATCTTCATTAAATTATACACTATGATGAAATTAAAAGAAATAGTTTTTAAAAGCGGAAAATTTGATCAGATTTCGTGATTGATAAAATGTTTGAAAATTGTAAATTTGCATAATTGATTATTTGGACACATTGGCAAATTCTTTTTGTAAATATGATTGTATAAATAATTTGAAATATATAAAATACCTCATTAAATATACTGAACAACTCTTCAGTTTCCACTTATAAAATAATTGACGATGAGCTTTATTCAGTCTTTTATGAGAGGTGTACTCTATTTACAGTCATATTTCAATTATCCCAATAAAAGAGAGTTATAGAATAATAACAGAGTTTGGCTCTATTTCATGGCTGTCCCTGTATAACATTTTCACTCTATAGTGAAAGAATTAATATCAGATATATTATTTCAAATAACAACACATGAATAACGAAGTCAGCAGGAAAATTGAATTCTATTCATTCATTTTATTTTCATTTTATGAATACTACGAGAAAGGTGAATCGAATCTTCTACACATTTAAAAATTTGCAATACAATATATTTATACAAGTGATAATATTCTTAACAGTTTTTTGTTGATTTTTTTTCAACAAACTGTTCAACATATCTCATCTAGAATGTTAACCACATTACAGAGCATGGTATTATTAGTATAATAAGAGCTATATTAACAGAGCCAATGAAATATCATTGCCAATATCACAAAGTGACACACATACGATGTCTCTATAAAGCCACCTGATGGGTGATAAATGCAGTCCAGGAGATACCTACCCGAGTAACACTATAAACCTACACTTAGCTAATGATAACCAATTTACAACATCAGTAGTAGCACAACTGCATGAGGAATAACTGGATTTAATGGCAAGAATGACAACTTTACAACATCATGACAAGTCGCACAACTGAGGAATAATATAATGTATCATGTTTCTCACCAGCAATTGAACTGCTTAACTTTCTATATAGGTTAACCTAGATATATGTAATATCCTCACAGTTTAGTTATATGAAAAAATGTACATACAGGGCTCGCTTTTATTACCAAATCACGAATTCGTCTTTTTGCCAAATGGTAATAAGACCGGGTAAAGTCACAAGTGTTATATAATTGTTACTTCTTAATAAACTTTTCATTTTCTATGAGTTAGTATGAAAGAAAATTGTCTGGAGAGTTAGACTAAGCCTATTAAAAAATGTTCCACTATTGTGCAAGAGAATTATTATTATTATTAGAATCAAATTGTTATTTTTAATCATTACTTTTGTTGAAAAAAAATATAAATATTACGTAAACATTCTACGAGATTGTAGGATAAAATTATGGATCGACGATCAAGGTCTTCGGTGAATGCTCCTTAACTATAATCGATCTTCAACTACGACGGAGTTTTCGCAGGGTGTTTTATAGTCGCATCTGTTCGACAACCGATCATCAGAGCTGATTTTCTTGCACACTAAACAACCTGCTTGTTGATCTTCGTAACAAGTGCCTCATCGACAACACAACATCATTAAAGTGCAAGGGAGTACAACGTCATGGTCAACATGATATCTCACTAATACAAGATCAGAAAAAGTATGACAAGCTCCTACTCCGGTACCAATCTCTACTGAAACCAATCAATACAGAAATTCCTATGAAATATTCTGTAACTCACCACATCGAAACCACAGGACCTCCAGTCTATACTAAGTCACGACGACTAGCCCCAGATCGTCTCGCTGCTGCCAAAGCAGAATTCGACTACATGTGTGAATTGGGAATATTACGACGGTTTAACAGCAGTTGGTCTTCTGCACTTCACATGGTTCAGAAAAACAAAGGTGACAGGCGCCCATGTGTTGACTACAGACGACTCAACGCTCGCACCGTACCTGACAGGTATCGTCTACCTTTCATACAGGATCTCAATTCGTCTCTTTCAGGTACCACGATTTACAGTAAGATTGACTTGGTTCGTGTATACAATCAGATTCCTATCAATGAAGCAGACAAACCCAAAACTGCGATAACGACATCGTTTGGGATGCTCGAATATGTTCGTATGCCATTTGACCTACGTAACGCCGCTCAAACCTTTCAGCGATTAATCGATGAATTATTGAAGGATATTCCATTCACTTTTCCATACCTGGATAATGTCATTATTGCCAGTGGTAAGGAAGAGGATCACATGGATCATCTGGAGCAAGTCCTCAAGAGATTACAACAATATGGAATAACAGTAAACAAAGAAAAGTGCCAATTCGGTCTATCTACCATAGAGTTTCTCGGTCACTACATTTCTAGCGAAGGAATCCCCCCTTTGAAGAGGAAGTACAACATTATTGGAAACTATCCTCTTCCATCCAATCAAAAGGAAATCAGACGTTTTATCGGCATGATAAACTACTATCGTCGCTTCATTCCCAATTGTGCCAGGTTACTAGCCCCTTTGAATGGAATGATACAACATTCAAAGAAAGGAGTTACAACAAAAGTAACTTGGACCTCAGAACAACAAACAGCTTTTGAAGAATTTAAGCAGGCACTACTTAACGCTCAATATCATCCACATCCATCGGCACAATTGAACCTTGTAGTTAGTTGATGCTTAGACTACGCAGTAAGAGGAGTCATCCAGCAAGCTGTCGATGGAGACTGGCAGCCAATATCTTTCTTCTCGCACAAGCTTACAAAGCCCGAAACGAGATACAGTGCTTTCGAAAGAGAACTTTTGGCAATACATCTCGCAGTGAAACATTTCCAATTCTATCTCAAGGGCAGACTTTTTCACATTCTAACGTATCACAAGCCATTGACTTATGTGTTTCTTAGCAATAAAGAAACACACTCACCAAGAGTCATCCGTCATCTTGAAAACATCTCTCAATTCACCACTGACATACGGTACGGCACATCCAAGGAAAAGAGAACAGCCCTGCCGATGCTTTAGCACGCATATGTTCCGTAGTTACTCCGCAGCTTCTTCAAGAAATTGCAAAGGCTCAAGAGAATTGCGAAGAACTGAAGACTGTTGAAGACAACAATTCATTCAAGCTCAATAAAGTTACACTCTCAGGAATCACAACTACAATCACGTGCGACTAAAAAAACTCTCGTCACCAACTTTTCGTTCCAAAAGAACTATGAATGACTGTTTTCAAATCATTACATTCATTGTAACATCGCAGTATCAAGGCTACTCAAAAACTGATTGCCGAAAGGTTTGTTTGGCTGGCAATGAATAAGGACGTTCAAATATGGACTCGGGACTGTCTTCAGTGTCAGGAAGCAAAGTTACTTCGACACACCAAATCACCCAACCAATCATTCGACCTACCAGCTGACAGGTTCTACAAGGTACATGTTGACATCGTTAAACCTCTTCCAGTGTGTAACGGGTATCGCCACTGGTTAACAAGCATCGACCGCTAAACACGATGGGCAGAAGCAATACTTCTAAAAGACATCACTGCAGAAACCGTCGCTGAAGCATTCCTCTCAGGATGGATAGCTCGTTTTGGTGTACCTTCTTCTGTCACTACAGACAGAGGCAGACAAATTTGAGTCGAACCATTGGAAAGAGTTTCAACGATTTCTTGATACACAACATATCCGTACCACTGCATATCATCCTCAATCCAATGGTACGATAGAACCATTTCACAGACAGCTTAATCATGTTTTGTGAAAATCCTACAAACTGGATGAACGCACTGCCCTTAGTACTTCTGGGACTCCGATCTGCTTACAAACAAGACTTACAGTGCACTACCGCTGAACTTGTGTACGGAATGCCATTACGACTTCCCGGAGAATTTTTCAAAGCAACTACTGAATCAATGAACCCGCATCAATTTCTTAAAATATTTCGACAATATATGCAAGCAATTACACCGATGCCTTCAAGAACAAAATTGAAAAACTTAACTGCGTTTTTCATTAATTTTAATAATAAATTGTGAAGTCACTATTTCTCAAATCTTGTGGAAAGGAGAGTGTTCTTTTTAGTTAAAATTACTCACAAACGAGATCTCTGTTACTCACTCTAAATAGATATAGTTGGCAACACTTTTCCATTCCACAAGAGTCAAACTCATCATTCTACAAGCTTATACCAGCAGATCAGATTCAGCCGTCTTAAGCAATGTGATGAGTCCATCTGTCACAGCTTGAGCACAGTCAGTCGGGGGAAGTCGAAGGTAGCCCTATCTTCTGGTTTACACTAACGGCAGTTCCAGCCATACTTTGTGTCTATTAGAGAACGGAGGAGAGGCCTGGGGTTGAGCATAGTCTTCGAACACTTTGTCAGACGCATTTATAAACCATAGGTGAGCTATACTCATGGTCGAGAGTAGTACTTACCTGTATTATGCCGTCTTATACTCTCATTACTGGCTAGGTGAACCATTACATGAATTAATACTTTCCACAAGATTTTAGGAGTGAATGGTGACTATTTTTCTATGTAATTTTTCATTTTCTAATTTAAATTTCTGATTTATTTCTAGATTCAAATTAAGGAGAAGCAACTGGTCAAAGAGTGGGGTGACCACGGATTCCCATTTCTTTATTCGGGGAACTTTACGTCATTTTCACATTTATAATTCTAAAGAACACTCTCAATAGGTTTTTGTTTTTAAATGCAGGTAGTTTGGTGAAATTAAGTTTAAAATATATAATAGTATTAAAATTGTGCCGTGATTTATTCCTTCGAAAGCCAGTTGTAGTCGGTAGTATTTTTCATCTACTTTTTCCAATACAAATAACACCGTATCTTCATTTGTACCTGAAGCATTGGACTCCTGCACTCATGTATTCATCAAATCCCCAACCGGACCCCCCAAACCCCTCCCAACTGGACCGCTAACCTAACCTTAGGTGCGCTATATCTCTTTATATTTATAACATATAGTAATTTTATTAATAAAAATTTAATGAAAATTTATTTTTTAATGAATATTTCAATTAATGAAATAATTGAATTAGGCTGTTTATATTGACCGGAGTTTTTTTGCACCGGGGCTTTTTTGCTTGGGTTTTTTTTCCGGGGGTTTATTATACGTTTTTTTTCGTTCGGGGGGTTATTGTCCTGTCACCACAAGAAATATTATGTCGTACAACTTTCCAACCGCACAGACACTATATCGATCGACCGACTGAAACCTGCCTCTATCAATGGACAACAATCACATGAAAGCCGAACAAGATGAGGCAGATTGATAAAGAAAACAATTTCGTTCGGACGACCTCGCTATGCGGATGGTATTTGTAGCCATATTATCAATCTTTAGGAAACTATTTATATTTTTATATGTTAATTAAAATTATTATTTTTAATTTTTGTTGAAAAACAATATAAATATTATTATATTACCTAGACATGTTACGAGATTATGGGATAAAATTCATTGGATTATTGTTTCTAAATACATTCTTCTGGAATCTTCACATCGTTTAATTCTTGTAAGAGCGACTTACAAGTTGATGCTCTGTGATGAAAGTTCAAAGTATAGTAAATTTATTAATGGTAATTCAATCATAGTTTAACTCTCACTCAGCATAGGTGATTATTTAATAGATAGTTTGATTTATATAATTGCGTTACATTGAACAAACAACAATTTTATGATATGTGAAATATTTTTGGTACTAGGGTACTAAGCTCCAAGTTATTGGTTGGTTCTACATTTTCGGACACGTCAGAAAAGAAAATATGATATCATTAAATTATTATATAATTTCTATTCTAATTGGTATCATGGATACCAATTGAAATAAAAGTTGAATAATGATTACTATAATATAGGTTTTTATGTGTCCTAAAATATGAAACAGTGCGATAACACGGAACTAACCCAAAAATGGAACATGTTGAATTTCTGAACTAATTGCTTCTAATAACCTCATCTAATAAAATTTTTGTTTATTGTACTCATCGTAAATTGACCCCTCATAATTTTTCCCTTTTCTATGTCTACACTCTAGCTAAATTATCAATATTTATTCTTTATTCCCAAATGAAAAAGTTTTTGTTATGCATGAAAGATATTGTTGGCAAACAAAGATTAAATGTAAATAACTCCCGTATTTTACTCAAATCAATTTGCATTTAATTACGAAAACTTTCATTCAAATGGTTAGTAACAAAATCACACATGTGTATTTCCACACACCACACATGTGTATTTCCACACACCACACATGTGTATTTCCACACACCACACATGTGTATTTCCACACGCCACACATGTGTATTTCCACACACCACACATGTGTATTTCCACACACCACACATGTGTATTTCCACACACCACACATGTGTATTTCCACACACCACACATGTGTATTTCCACACGCCACACATGTGTATTTCCACACGCCACACATGTGTATTTCCACACGCCACACATGTGTATTTCCACACGCCACACATGTGTATTTCCACACACCACACATGTGTATTTCCACACACCACACATGTGTATTTTCACACACCACACATGTGTATTTCCACACACCACACATGTGTATTTCCACACACCACACATGTGTATTTCCACACACCACACATGTGTATTTTCACACACCACACATGTGTATTTCCACACACCACACATGTGTATTTCCACACACCACACATGTGTATTTCCACACACCACACATGTGTATTTCCACACACCACACATGTGTATTTCCACACACCACACATGTGTATTTCCACACACCACACATGTGTATTTTCACACACCACACATGTGTATTTCCACACACTACACATGTGTATTTCCACACACCACTCATGTGTATTTCCACACACCACACATGTGTATTTCCACACACCACACATGTGTGTCTTCACACAGCAATCAACAGCTACACACACATGTGTGTTTTTAATCATGTTGTCGACAGTTCATATTTACACACAGCGTTTTTTTATTCGCAATGACTTGATTTCCCGAGAGGTTTGCCACAACTCGCTCTAATATTCCAAAATGTTCCACTGGAACTCTGAACATGGATTAACAATATGAACGGCTACGAAAAATTTACGAATGTGGAACTGAAAATCACGAAGGACTTTTATTGATTGGATGACTGACATAATCTAAATATTCGAATCTCAGCAAGAGGAAAATGTGCAGAGTTATAAAAATATAGGAGTAGAAGAATCCCTTTCTTCGGTTATTAACCGCGCTGAGTTTTAACGGACAAGCTTAGTTGTTCAACATTTATAAATTGATTAACACTTCCTCTAATTATTATAGAGGCGCTTCTTTCTGTTTATTTGAACTCTTTCCTGAAAATATATTATCATTTTCCGAATATTTTGATTTTATTGTTAAATGTCAACAGTTTCAATAGTTTCAATAGTTTTTGCATAGATAATAATATCGTATTTTCAGAAACATATTATTGAATCTGAGCCCTGTTATCAAATATATTATCATATGAATCTAAAAACAGTGAATTTAAAATCAGTTCGCAAAATATTCGATCCCTTAGCTAGCTCCAGAATTTATTCATTGTTCAGGGCTTTAGGGAGACTGGAAAGTCTGTAAAAAATTGAATATGTTTGTTGGTGACTTCTGCTAACATCATGTAAATAAAAAGAACTAAAGCCAAAAAAAAAAAAAAATAGCCAGCAATGAATCAGGACGCAACATGGACCATAGACTGTCTTCAGTGTCAGGGAACAAAGGTACTACGACACACCAAATCAACCAACCAAACTTTCGACCCACCGGCCGACAGGTTCGACAAGGTGCACATTGGCATCGAGGTCCTCTTTCAGAGAGCAATGGGTATATCACTTCTTGTTAACATGCATCGACCGCTACACACGAAGGGCAGAAGCAATACCTGTAACAGATATCACTGCGGAAACCGTTGATGCAGCAATCCTCTTAGGATGAATAACTCGTCACTTCTTCTGTCACTACAGACAGAGACAAATAATCTCAGTCGAACCTTTGGAAAGAGCCTTACTGATTTCTCGGAACACAACACATCTGCACCACAGTATATCATCCTCAATCCAATGGTATGATAGAGCCATTTCACAGACATCTTAAAGCTGGAATCATATTTCTTCTGAAAATCCTACAAACTGGACAAGCGCAATACCATTAGTACTACTTTGACACAAGCAAAACTTACAGTGCACTACCGCTGACTTGCATGTGAAACGCCATTACGACTTCCCAGATAATTTTTCAACGTACCAACTCAATCAATGAACACTCAACTTTATCAACACATTCAAGCAATTCGACCAATGCCTTGAAGCACAAATAACACATAAGCTGTATTTGTACCTGAAGCATTGAACTCATGCACTCATGTCTTCATCAAAAGATATATGGAGAGACCTCCCCTTACTTCGGCTCTAGGAAAACTCGGTCTATGAAAACTCTGTCTTAGATAATTCGGTCTCATATTTGCAAGAGAGTTTTGACCTATAAAGATCTGCGTAAAAATTCATAAAAAGGAATCTGAGACAATCGGCAAATGAAAATTAATGTATATTTCATTTAAAAATCATAGTACGAGTTATTGTTTTCATTTCATATCACCTTTAAACCTGCACTTAGAATGTTATTGATTAAAATAATTCTCAGTGGTTGCATAAGAACATTTAAAGTTTTACTGTATATATGAATATTATTTAGGTAGTGATTATAGGATCTGATAGTACATCAACAGAGTGACTCTTTTCTCTGATAGTACATCATCACAGTGACTCTTTTCTCTGATAGTACATCATCACAGTGACTCTTTTCTGTGATAGTACATCATCACAGTGACTCTTTTTTATGATAGTACATCATCACAGTGACTCTTTTCTCTGATGGTACATCATCACAGTGACTCTTTTCTCTGATAGTACATCATCACAGTGACTCTTTTTCTCTGATAGTACATCATCACAGTGACGACTCTTTTCTCTGATAGAACATCATCACAGTGACTCTTTTTCTCTGATAGTACATCATCACAGTGACTCTTTTCTCTGATAGTACATCATCACAGTGACTTTTCTCTGATAGTGCATCATCACAGTGACTCTTTTCTCTGATAGTACATCATCACTGTGACTCTTTTCTCTGATAGTACATCATCACAGTGACTCTTTACTCTGATAGTACATCATCACAGTGACTCTTTTCTCTGATAGTACATCATCACAGTGACTCTTTTCTCTGATAGTATATCATCACAGTGACTCTTTTCTCTGATAGTACATCATCACAGTGACTCTTTTCTCTGATAGTACATCATCACAGTGACTCATGCATAACTATATATAATTTAAAATTGTTAAATGCATGAATAAAGATTTTGATAAAAAATTATCTCTAAGAAAGTTATATAAGGAAAAAGATGTTCACCCAGATTTGATATGTAAATTTATCAATATTTAGCTGTTTAATAGAAATTTAATTAAACTGTATCAACTTCTAATATTCAGTGGCTATAAATCCGATTATAGATTGCAACTTAATGGGCCTTAGATAATGTTTAATTAAACTCGTTTGATTCTTTTAAATTATGTACGTACCGAGCATGCAAAAAAGTATGCCCTTTTAAAGAACTTAAATATATATCAATAATTATGTATATATAACTCAAATAATATTATAATTTAATCACAATTTACTTCAAAACTTTACTAAACAAAATAGCATTTAATTTGTTCACCATGGGGCCTATTTTCTGGCCCGCCGTGATTTTAGATCAAAATAATTATTCACAGGAGTTATACTCCGGCAACAAGGACTTGGGATATCCCAGGAATACATCCTTCTTCCCAGGGTTATTCCCTAAATATCCCAGGAATAATGCTTGCTGTCTGGGTATACTTCACATCTACTTCTACACGCTGTATCTACATATGAGCACAGTAGAGAATGTAGTTTCCAAGCCGTTAAAGTAGGTGGATAGGTAGAAATATATTATCTTCTTGAAGTGTAACGCAAGCCACAAAGTAAACAATAGGCAGTTTGCGTAGAGCAGAAACTGCAATCCTAAAGCCTCTTCTAATGATATAAATATGCTAAAACTCCCCTTAAACCTCTAAAGAAACTGGCAACCAAGTCCGAACATTTTCTGAATAAAAAGCTTCTTGAATATTTTATTAACATTCAAGAATGAACGTTCCCTTTCACATTAAGAAAATGTATATTTGAACACCGTAGTCATTTAGATGTTCTAGTTTTATTCCAGAGAAAGCATGTATACCTCCATTTGGAGGAAATATTGACGGTTTTAGGCATCTGTAGGAATAATTTTATTACTTTGCTTGTAAAAATGGTGGCCATTGTAGAACCAGGAATTTGAAGATCTTAAAGGGCCGTACACACGAAGGGTTTTTAAGTCTTTCCACCAGACTTTTTGCTAAGCTCCTCCTACTTTTTCCACGAGAATATAAGAAAAAACGATATAATTATTATTTATTTCAGTTGGTATCCATGATACCTGCAGGTATCATGGATACCAACTAATACTTATACAATTTATATCGTTTTTTCCTATATTCTTGTGGTAAAAGTAGGAGGAGCTTAGCAAAAAGTCTGATGGAAAGACTTTAAAAACCCTGTATTTCGGAACTCGAAAATGGGACTGAAATTTTATATTAAATGTGTTGAGTGAAATAAAAAAGTTACTATTTTATTCGTTTTATTAATTATATACAATTCGTCAAGATTATAGGTCCATTAAATTATTTTTTAATGGTGTTATTACCTTCGCAGAATGCGGGAAGGTCATATTATCATCGGACTTTATTTGTTCATTTATTTATCAACTTGTTACTCGCTTAACTGAAAAAGTGATCAACCAAATTGCCTGAAATTTGGTGAAACGATTAGTCCATGTCCAGTGACCTGCTGCTAGAATTTTGGGAGGGACCCGGTCAAAGATCAAGGTCTTGGTCATTTATAACTCACAAATTATTGAACCATATTGCATGAAACTTGGTGGGACGATTGGTCAATATGCAGGAACCATTTTGTTAGATTTTGGGAGCGATCGGGTCAGAGGTTAAAGATCAAGGTCAAGGCCATTTTTAACTCAATAACTCCAAAAGTAGTCAACCAAATTGTCTGAAATTTGATAGGACGATTGGTCAATGTCCAGGAACGATCTGGTAGAATTTTGGAAGCGATCCGGTCAAAGGTCAAGGTAAAGGTCATTTATTACTCAATAACTCAAAAAGTGTTGAACCATATTGCATGAAACTTGGTGGGACGATTGGTTATTATCCAGTTAGCAGTTCAAAGCGGAGGCGAAGGTATGCGCTCTACCGAGTACACATAATCTAGTTTATATATAATACTATTTAATAATAGATTATATCAATTAGAAAATGTAGATACTATTAGTATAAGTTTTGAAATGATGCATTTTTAAGGAAAACGAAGATTTTCCCATATAGGCAATGAAATTATTTTTCTATTTTATAACAAAGATAAACTAAATGCCGTCCTTTTAACCAAAGCCAAGTTAGAACTTTTATACCAGTACTATAAAGAAAAAATATGAAACATAAATAGAAGAACGAAGAAATTTATCTGCGACTCTTCTCGAAATAAACGAAATCAACTAATTTGATCAAGGACCAAAAGTTCCATTTCTTCTAAGCCGAGTGGCAGAAAAGTTGGATGAACCGTTAAAACAACTTAGTAAGTTTTTAGATGAGGTTGTATTTACGCAAGGAACTTGTCAATTTATTACAGGCTTTTTCTGCTGCTTTGTGTGAGCCATCACCTTAATTAGACTCTTGTTCTTCTTGTCGAATTTATTGTGAATTTGCTTTTGATAGAATTTTTTGTAAACATTCATAATTAGGGTAGTGACAATATGCTATTAAAATCATAGATCCCGAAAATATTATAGACGGAGAGAATTAAAGAGTATTGAATGGTTATACACCAGCGGTATATAGTTTTCGATACCGTTTCATTTCGTCTGTGATACTCTTGGGATCTATGATTTTAAGAGCATATTGTTACAACCCTGGTCAAAATTAATACATTATTTAATTCCTGTATCATTTTTATGAAATAAAGCTTGTAAATGGTGGACGTTATATATGTACATATATACTGCGTCCACCATAGATATGTAACAACGGAACAATGAAACAATTTTTTCAAGAATACACGTGATGATGTATACAAAAAAGAGGAAACAAGTTATTTCTTTATTTATGTATTCAATGCCCTAGCATGTCACTATCAATTTTTCAGTACAGTCTATAAAACCTATACAAGATATATATATATAAAATATATACAAGATATATAAAAGGCTAGAGCAAATGAAAATATAGCGTGATTGAAAAAGAAAGGGTAGTTCATAATTGAATACATGGGGCATTATGTCCCATTTCAAGTGATATCGAATAAACGTCCGAATAAAACTCTTCCATATATTATAGCACATAAATACGTTTACATTATTGTTTTTATGCTTTCTTTACCAATATACTACAGGAACATCTTAAAATTAAATTTACTCCTAATGAATTTCCTATGGCACCACCTCTCCATGATTAATAACTAAGCAACTGTAATGAAGGAATAAAATGATAGATACACAACCTACATAACATTTCCACCAAATTCATCTCACTTTGCCCTACATCAGTAGCTCTGCTGAGCTATTTCACCTCCCCTATAAATCTTACTGCAACTTCTGGCCCAGCCTCGTAATTTGAACCAATTTTCCGTCTTTTTGAATCCGCCGAGAAGCTCAAAATAACGACACGTCTTGCAGCAGTTTCTGTTGTCAAATGTAGCTATTACGCTTTATCATGTCACACTTTAAATGAATCTAAAAATCATACATTTTATGGAATAGAGTTTTGAATAATCAATAAAAAATTATTTTTAATCAGATAGTATTTCATTAAATAATATTTGACAGGCATTTCAGTAAATTCAGTTTTCCGGTGTTAACTTTTAGTAAATCTCATTCAATATATTTTATAAACATATTCAATACCAACAAATACGAATATTTTAATTCCTAAGAGTAACACTGAATCCATGAATATTGTCACCGACGGTGGTAGGTAACTTTGTTCATGGATCCACTTTCCTTTCTGACTGCTTCTTCCAGTCCCTTGTAATTAATTTCCTTTTTACATCAGCGATATGGCATTTGGTTCCGAAGCAGACGTTAAACACCTACTAAATTGTATTAATTGTACGTTACATTCGATTTACTTCTCTACTTTGTGCAAATTTGTATTATTATGCATCTTCAGTATAATTAATATCGCATGTACTTCAACACTTATGAGCTCTTATGTAATAGCGAATTGAATATTAAATGCTACGTATGTTCTTAAATGCTATTCCGAATAGAACTACAAGCTTAATTTAAGCGAGAACTTAGCTATTATGAGAACATTAATTAACATTATTATCCCTGTAATGACTATAATATAAGATATCATTCTCTGACCTCGAGTAGACATTCATGCGCAAGAATCGCCCCTTCGAGTTTTCACTTTTGAAATAGCAGTCGATCGTTTGTAACAGTAATGGCGGGCAATTAACTATGAAATATTTAATAGAAAAGCGTGTAGAGGCGACTGGTTATTACTCTCCAAATGATGAGGACTTTCTGTGTACTTTTTCACGCTAACATTTAATCAGTTAAGAGAAGTAAAAAGAGAGCTGTGGATTGTGTGCGGAGTTTCCTAATCTGCGGACTGGGACTTGGAATTCATTGGCGCCCAGCGGGAGATTCTGCGATTATTGGGACATTAAATGTATTTATTAGCCCCATTATAAGTGGGTTATTAGACATTCTTATTAATAACTCATAATACGTACGAATATGTTCATACTCTATCGTAGTTATTAAATATTAACAGAAACAGAATAACTTAAAAGGTTAGTAGCGGATTTAGATAATTAGACTATTTAAAAATTTATCGTTTGAATAGAAAATTCTGTTTATAGCAGGAATGAATGAAAACTGTGCAAATAGCGTGAAACTCATTATGAATTTTATGAGAATTTTTAAAGCAGTAACTGAAAAATAAGAATAATTTAAAAAATATATTTAAAAAAATAATGAATTTTTTTTATATTAAATATTTAAATTTTTTTTTTTTTTAATTTTATAGATTTCAATATTTTTTGTTGGCAAAGTGCACATTATTTTTTCCAAAAAAACTTACTAAAAAAGTTTAGACCCAAACTGAGTACCTATTTTCAAACTGAAGAATAAAGTTCTCACAGTAGAAATATTGATTTAATTAATAGAGATATTTACTTCTGTTAAAAAGGGTTCAATGGTTTTACCAGAGGATTTAGTACAATGGAATCAGTTGCCCCGATGGGGTATTTGATGTTTCTTTTCTCTTCTGACCGGGTGAAACAACGAAGAGATTAAACTTGATATGTTTTTTTTTGTAATAGGGTTGGGAATTTTAATGGCTTATACTTTCAAATTTAGGATTTATTGAATTAGTGAAGCCTGTTTTTCTAATATTTATAATCCTTCTAAATCGATTCAAATCTATTGATAAATATTAGCAATAATTATCGGTAAGGTAAGTTACGAATTCTCGGTCAGTGCTACATCTTCGGTTACATAAGTGAAAACAATATAAAAATTGTTATTATTACACAGTGCTATCTAATACTTCTGCAAACCCGGGTTTGCAGAAGTATTAGATAGCACTGTGTAATAATAACAATTTTTATAATGTTTTTACTTATGTAACCGAAGATGTAGCACTGACCGATAATTCGTAACTTACCATATAACTGCTAAATTTTATTGACTATATCATCATGATGGATTTAAATTTTTATTTTTCATGATAAATCAAGTTTATATTCGAAAATATGATATTATTTCTTGAAAAAATCTGATGCATTTATACGGTCATTATAAAGTTAGGGCGCTATAAAGTCGCTATATAATTGTATATTAATCATCTTTTTGTAGGTTTCATTAACGTCGAAACATAAAATCTTCTTTGGTGTTTAATGCATATATGTACAATAATATTTTTCTAACTATTTATAGATTAGATGGATTAAAATGAAATTGAAGTTTCATCATTATATAATACCTATGGTTTTATTTTAATTAGGTATAAGTAGCAAGTGCTGTACATATAATAATAATAGATATAATAGTTGGTATAACAATAGGTATAACAATAGGTATAACAATAGGTATAACAATAGGTATAACAATAGGTATAACAATAGGTATAACAATAGGTATAACAATAGGTATAACAATAGGTATAACAATAGGTATAACAATAGGTATAACAATAGGTATAACAATAGGTATAACAATAGGTAAAACAATAGGTATAACAATAGGTAAAACAATAGGTATAACAATAGGTAAAACAATAGGTAAAACAATAGGTATAACTATAGGTATAACAATAGATATAATAGTTGGTATAACAATAGGTATAACAATAGGTAAAACAATAGGTATAACAATAGGTATAACAATAGGTATAACAATAGGTATAATAGTTTGCTAAAGTGTACACCTCAAGTGTCAGATTACTAAGTAGGAAGTCTGCGTGGATAAAGTTCGGTATAATCCTAATAAGAAATACTTAGCATTTAACAAGGAAATTATTCCATCAAAACCTTCAATTTTCATTAGAAATAAATCTAGAAAAAAAATATTGTTGGAAATAATCAAACTTACAGTGAAGCTACAAAAGCATATTTCGATTTTTTTTTAAACTGGATAATCGTTCGATAAATTAGACTACTTTAGTTGATTACAATAAATAATGTTTACTTTTATAGCAAAAATCACCAATTCAGAGATTCTCATCATGATATTTGTAGGAAATGTCCGACGACTGTAAATATTTTGTATATATAAAAAAACGCGATTATATTTTCGTCGAATTATTTCTCGTCATAAATATATGAATTTTTTGTCATCGATTATAAGTTTTCCACTGAATAGCAGTTGCAATTTTATTATGATTGAGATATTTGTAAAATTATTGGTAGAACACATATATAACATAGAGACAGTATAGCAAGATACTAAGAGAAGGTATGTCTGACGCAAGCCATAATACTTTCTGCTACAAATACCATGTCGATGAGACAGACTATAAGGATAATCTGTAGATCTACCAGTGAGTAGATACCCAGTAATAGCTTGTTAGTATCAGTGAGTAGATACCCTGTAATAGCTTGTTAGTATCAGTGAGTAGATACCCAGTAATAGCTTGTAAGTATCAGTGAGTAGATACCCTGTAATAGCTTGTTAGTATCAGTGAGTAGATACCCAGTAATAGCTTGTAAGTATCAGTGAGTAGATACCCTGTAATAGCTTGTAAGTATCAGTGAGTAGATACCCTGTAATAGCTTGTTAGTATCAGTGAGTAGATACCCAGTAATAGCTTGTAAGTATCAGTGAGTAGATACCCTGTAATAGCTTGTAAGTACCAGTGAGTAGATACCCTGTAATAGCTTGGAAGTACCAGTGAGTAGATACCCAGTAATAGCTTGTAAGTACCAGTGAGTAGATACCCAGTAATAGCTTGGAAGTACCAGTGAGTAGATACCCAGTAATAGCTTGTAAGTATCAGTGAGTAGATACCCTGTAATAGCTTGGAAGTATCAGTGAGTAGATACCCAGTAATAGCTTGTAAGTATCAGTGAGTAGATACCCTGGAATAGCTCGTAAGTACCAGTGAGTAGATACCCTGTAATAGCTTGTAAGTACCAGTGAGTAGATACCCAGTAATAGCTTGTAAGTACCAGTGAGTAGATACCCAGTAATAGCTTGTAATTACCAGTGAGTAGATACCCAGTAATAGCTTGTAAGTATCAGTGAGTAGATACCCAGTAATAGCTTGTAAGTATCAGTGAGTAGATACCCTGGAATAGCTTGTAAGTACCAGTGAGTAGATACCCAGTAATAGCTTGGAAGTACCAGTGAGTAGATACCCAGTAATAGCTTGTAAGTACCAGTGAGTAGATACCCAGTAATAGCTTGGAAGTACCAGTGAGTAGATACCCTGTAATAGCTTGTAAGTACCAGTGAGTAGATACCCAGTAATAGCTTGGAAGTACCAGTGAGTAGATACCCTGTAATAGCTTGTAAGTATCAGTGAGTAGATACCCTGTAATAGCTTGTTAGTATCAGTGAGTAGATACCCAGTAATAGCTTGTAAGTATCAGTGAGTAGATACCCTGTAATAGCTTGTAAGTTCCAGTGAGTAGATACCCTGTAATAGCTTGGAAGTACCATTGAGTAGATACCCAGTAATAGCTTGTAAGTACCAGTGAGTAGATACCCAGTAATAGTTTGGAAGTACCAGTGAGTAGATACCCAGTAATAGCTTGTAAGTATCAGTGAGTAGATACCCTGTAATAGCTTGGAAGTATCAGTGAGTAGATACCCAGTAATAGCTTGTAAGTATCAGTAAGTAGATACCCTGGAATAGCTTGTAAGTACCAGTGAGTAGATTACCCTGTAATAGCTTGTAAGTACCAGTGAGTAGATACCCAGTAATAGCTTGTAAGTACCAGTGAGTAGATACCCAGTAATAGCTTGTAATTACCAGTGAGTAGATACCCAGTAATAGCTTGTAAGTATCAGTGAGTAGATACCCAGTAATAGCTTGTAAGTATCAGTGAGTAGATACCCTGGAATAGCTTGTAAGTACCAGTGAGTAGATACCCTGTAATAGCTTGGAAGTACCAGTGAGTAGATACCCAGTAATAGCTTGTAAGTACCAGTGAGTAGATACCCAGTAATAGCTTGGAAGTACCAGTGAGTAGATACCCTGTAATAGCTTGTAAGTACCAGTGAGTAGATACCAGTAATAGCTTGGAAGTACCTGTGAGTAGATACCCTGTAATAGCTTGGAAGTACCAGTGAGTAGATACCCTGTAATAGCTTGTAAGTATCAGTGAGTAGATACCCTGTAATAGCTTGTTAGTATCAGTGAGTAGATACCCTGTAATAGCTTGTAAGTATCAGTGAGTAGATACCCTGTAATAGCTTGTAAGTACCAGTGAGTAGATACCCTGTAATAGCTTGGAAGTACCAGTGAGTAGATACCCAGTAATAGCTTGTAAGTACCAGTGAGTAGATACCCAGTAATAGCTTAGAAGTACCAGTGAGTAGATACCCTGTAATAGCTTGTAAGTATCAGTGAGTAGATACCCTGTAATAGCTTGTAAGTATCAGTGAGTAGATACCCTGTAATAGCTTGTAAGTATCAGTGAATAGATACCCTGTAATAGCTTGTAAGTACCAGTGAGTAGATACCCAGTAATAGCTTGTAAGTATCAGTGAGTAGATACCCTGTAATAGCTTGGAAGTATCAGTGAATAGATACCCAGTAATAGCTTGTAAGTATCAGTAAGTAGATACCCTGGAATAGCTTGTAAGTACCAGTGAGTAGATACCCTGTAATAGCTTGTAAGTACCAGTGAGTAGATACCCAGTAATAGCTTGTAATTACCAGTGAGTAGATACCCAGTAATAGCTTGTAAGTATCAGTGAGTAGATACCCAGTAATAGCTTGTAAGTATCAGTGAGTAGATACCCTGGAATAGCTTGTAAGTACCAGTGAGTAGATACCCTGTAATAGCTTGTAAGTACCAGTGAGTAGATACCCAGTAATAGCTTGTAAGTACCAGTGAGTAGATACCCAGTAATAGCTTGTAAGTACCAGTGAGTAGATACCCAGTAATAGCTTGTAAGTACCAGTGAGTAGATACCCAGTAATAGCTTGTAAGTACCAGTGAGTAGATACCCAGTAATAGCTTGTAAGTATCAGTGAGTAGATACCCTGTAATAGCTTGTAAGTACCAGTGAGTAGATACCCTGTAATAGCTTGTAAGTACCAGTGAGTAGATACCCAGTAATAGCTTGTAAGTACCAGTGAGTAGATACCCAGTAATAGCTTGTAAGTACCAGTGAGTAGATACCCAGTAATAGCTTGTAAGTATCAGTGAGTAGATACCCTGGAATAGCTTGTTAGTACCAGTGAGTAGATACCCTGTAATAGCTTGTAAGTACCAGTGAGTAGATACCCTGTAATAGCTTGTAAGTACCAGTGAGTAGATACCCAGTAATAGCTTGTAAGTACAAGTGAGTAGATACCCAGTAATAGCTTGTAAGTACCAGTGAGTAGATACCCAGTAATAGCTTGTAAGTATCAGTGAGTAGATACCCTGTAATAGCTTGTAAGTATCAGTGAGTAGATACCCTGTAATAGCTTGTAAGTATCAGTGAGTAGATACCCAGTAATAGCTTGTAAGTATCAGTGAGTAGATACCCTGTAATAGCTTGTAAGTATCAGTGAGTAGATACCCTGTAATAGCTTGTAAGTATCAGTGAGTAGATACCCAGTTATAGCTTGGGTCTCTTTAGTCTGCTAGATTACGGAGAGATTTCTTCTGTTGTTCTTTTGCAACGGAAATAAAAGGAATTAGGAAAGTGCTAGATGAGGTAACTAGAAATTCAGAGCTGGTGAAATTGTGTTTTTTTTAACTGGAACATTTTGAAGTCCATTAAACAACATTCTGCAGAACTACAAAGTGTCTAAGAAATGAAAAAATGGATCTTTTGTATATGTAAATGATTGATATGTTCATGGAGTAAAGATTTGAATTTGGCATAACTTTTTGGTCAGTTTAAGGTAACTTTTGCTAAAAAATATAGAATAAAATGAGAGAATTACAAGGATTTTTTTATGTTCTAATTATTATACAACTTGAATTTATATAAGATTTTTTCATAGACGATGACACAATATATAAACTCCCTTATGTGAACATTACGTTCAAAATAGCAAACACAAAAGGTTGAACACACAATATCCTGAACAAAATAAAGTTGCTCGTTGCAAAAATAATGAGAAACTCCTTCTAATAAAAGTAACACTAATTCATAATCTAGAGGCCCTTTTATTGTTTCAACTCGGCCAAATCGGGCTAATATTTCACTTAATTTCCGACAGTTTAGGTCCTCGGCATGAGAGATTCATACCTTAATAATGTTCCATGGTTGTGGAGAGCAGAGAATTTCTGCTGAGTCGGCATTTTGTTTTCCACGACTGCCGAGATGAAATGGAAAGATGAGAGTAATTGTGAGATGTTTGCTTTGGAAATGCTTGCTTGTGTTTACTTGGTTCTGAAGTTTGCTCAGTTCATTCAATTTGACCAGATGAATTCATTTTGTTGCTAATTAAGTTTATCAAATTTTATACATGATCGTAATTTAATTCATTCAAATTTTTTTCTATTTGCAGTGGTTAATTTTTGAAGCCGTACTATTATCATTTTTTCAGGATATATTCTAATAATGATTAATAATTCATGGAAGAGTTACTATATTTAATTTTATTCAACCTGTAAATTTTTAAACAGGGAATAATAAAATATTATATAATGAATATCTAAACATATTATAATCTTCATTTATTTAAAAATAAATACTGTTTTATTTTTCCTGTGTAATTTAAATATATATGTGACAATTAATTTCTATTTTAGTTAGAAGTTCTACAATGCTTACGTTATATATTTATTAGGACAGTTCAAAGTCTTATTGGAATAAACTAATTTTTATTAAAAATAGTGAACTCCACTATAGTTACCTCCTCTATAGTGACCTCCTCTATAGTGAACTCCTCTATAGTGAATAAAGAGCTACCTCTTACAGTGAACAAATTTTCTTTAGTTTGCCATGAATTGCCAATAGTTTCAGAAAACTGATGGAAATTTCATTTGTTCACTATACAGGATAATTCTCCTACTCATGATTCTACATTCACTATAGAGGATCGAGTCCACTATAGAGAAATTCTACTATATAACCGATAGATTAAGAAGATACCTGTTCCCATGTTACCACAATCACTGCAGACGGAACACAAGCCATTCAGTGTACCAACCCCTTTCAGTGTACCAACTCCTTTCAGTGTACCAACCCCTTTCAGTGTACCAACCCCTTTCAGTGTACCAACCCCTTTCAGTGTACCAACCCCTTTCAGTGTACCAACCCCTTTCAGTGTACCAACCCCTTTCAGTGTACCAACCCCTTTCAGTGTACCAAACTCTTTCAGTGTACCAACCCCTTTCAGTGTACCAAACCCTTTCAGTGTACCAACCCCTTTCAGTGTACCAAACCCTTTCAGTGTACCAACCCCTTTCAGTGTACCAACCCCTTTCAGTGTACCAACCCTTTCAGTGTACCAACCCCTTTCAGTGTACCAATCCCTTCCAGTGTACCAACCCTTTCAGTGTACCAACCCCTTTCAGTGTACCAACCCCTTTCAGTGTACCAACCCTTTCAGTGTACCAACCCCTTTCAGTGTACCAACCCCTTTCAGTGTACCAACCCCTTTCAGTGTACCAACCCCTTTCAGTGTACCAACCCCTTTCAGTGTACCAACCCCTTTCAGTGTACCAAACTCTTTCAGTGTACCAACCCCTTTCAGTGTACCAAACCCTTTCAGTGTACCAACCCCTTTCAGTGTACCAACCCCTTTCAGTGTACCAACCCTTTCAGTGTACCAAACCCTTTCAGTGTACCAACCCCTTTCAGTGTACCAACCCCTTTCAGTGTACCAACCCCTTTCAGTGTACCAACCCCTTTCAGTGTACCAAACCCTTTCAGTATACCAAGCCCTTCCAGTGTACCAAACCCTTTCAGTGTACCAAACCCTTTCAGTGTACCAACCCCTTCCAGTGTACCAACCCCTTTCAGTGTACCAACCCCTTTCAGTGTACCAACCCCTTTCAGTGTACTAACCCCTTTCAGTGTACCAACCCCTTTCAGTGTACCAAACCCTTTTAGTGTACCAACCCCTTTCAGTGTACCAACCCCTTTCAGTGTACCAACCCCTTTCAGTGTACCAACCCCTTTCAGTGTACCAAACCCTTTTAGTGTACCAACCCCTTTCAGTGTACCAACCCCTTTCAGTGTACCAACCCCTTTCAGTGTACCAAACTCTTTCAGTGTACCAACCCCTTTCAGTGTACCAAACCCTTTCAGTGTACCAACCCCTTCCAGTGTACCAACCCCTTTCAGTGTACCAACCCCTTTCAGTGTAGCAACCCCTTTCAGTGTACCAAACCATTTCAGTGTACCAACCCCTTTCACAGGCGGACAGTTCCCTAATTACATGCATGTGTTCTGGAAGGTAATTACGGCAGTGCGAGGAAACGGTCCAGTGTGGTAGGTACCATTTGGATAATCTACCAAAACAATGGTGGTAAAGTGGTCAACCACAGCAAGAATTAGGATGCTAATTATTGGTGTGCGGTATAACCAGACATTATGTTTATTCCAATAAGCGGTAATTGTCAATAAAAGGAAATAGTCTTATGAATTTCAATATTAGAATAGTGTATGGATAGAAAAGTTTTAATGCGAAGAAGTTTTTTAAAAGCATAAAACTTCTCTTTTCGAACTATGCTTGATTAAAAATGTACATACTTCCTTATAATAAAATAGTCAAACATTTGAAAGTTTTCCATTAAAATTCACGTACTATCAAAAAAAAAAATTATCCTCATTATGTTAATTTCAAAAAATGCACATGTCTCTCAATTTTCATTATTTTCAAATCTTACAAATTTCTCATCGTGTACCCAGACTTATTATAAAATATCTACAAACATTACAATTAGTAAAGTGTCAAAAAATCATTCCAGATAAACTTTTCTATGACTGTACATTAAAATAGTAGGTTCATACTATGAAAAAAATCAAATCAGTTTAGTAATTAATGATTGTCCTTTCTTCTGATAAATCTTTCCCTACACTAAAACCCAACCTAGATTCTAATATAAACATGACTCTAAATCCCTACCTAGATTCTAATATAAACATGACTCTAAAACCCTACCTAGATTATAATATAAACATGACTCTAAAACCCTACCTAGATTATAATATAAACATGACTCTAAAACCCTACCTAGATTATAATATAAACATGACTCTAAAACCCTACCTAGATTATAATATAAACATGACTCTAAAACCCTACCTAGATTATAATATAAACATGACTCTAAAACCCTACCTAGATTATAATATAAACATGACTCTAAAACCCTACCTAGATTATAATATAAACATGACTTTAAAACCCTACCTAGATTTTATCTCCAATCCTTCTTGGTTTCCTGCCCATCACCCAAAGTGATCGGTTATTTACCTTATGTGTCACTTCTTGGTTAACCACCAACCTTTGGTTCACTGTGAAAATGACTTCATTTGTTCGAGGTTAACTTAATTAGGCAAATGGAGTTTTAGGGTACCGAGGAGTTGCTCTTAACATCTTTTAAACATTGCAGATGTGTCGTGATATGAAAAAAATAAGAATGTTGTCAAAGAAGAATTTATTGTAGTGAATTAAAGATTGATGAATATACTGTAAAAATTATGTAAATGATTTTTTGGCAACAGAGCAGAATTAATTACGATATAAAAATTTCATCATTAATTACAATATAAATTTTCACCATTATTACAATATAAATTTTCATCATAATTGCAATATAAAATTTCATCATAATTGCAATATAAAATTTCATCATTAATTACAATATAAATTTTCATCATAATTACAATATAAAATTTCATCATTAATTACAATATAATTTCCATCATTAATTAACAACCTAAATATCGAAAGCAAATCCTTTGCCACGGTGTATTTTTCTGCCGGGAGTTTCCAGAGATGTTTACATTTTGTGTCCAATTAATGCCCGAATTCTTCTCCTAAATCGAATAAAGAACCGAATCTCCGTGAATGGAAAGTTTCGGGATTTTTTTCGGGAGATTTTGGGATTTTAGGCAAAGTTCGGAATTGGTGCTTTGGGGATTTTGAAATGAGGAAATAATTTGGATTGAAGGAAGAATTTAAAGTTATTTGATTTGAATGGGAATTAAAAATAATGGGCAGTAATTATTATAGTAATTGAAATAAATCTTGAAGATGGCTTAAAATTTAGGAAGAAGAAGGAATAATGTATATGGGAAGAATTTATTCATTTTATTCAAACATGATTTAATTAAAAAAAAATTATAGAATTTTTTTTGTATGTTTTTTCATATTCATTCCTATTTCATTCAATAATGTTACGATTATTATGAAAATTATTCGAAGGTTCTAATTAATTTTCTGGAATTCAATTACCGATAATTCTCTCAAAATATTTTAGTAACAAAATGAAGTTTCTAATAAATTCCCAGAATTAAATTCGTAGCTTGGAATCTCCATTCCTGGCAAGATGAACCCACAAATTCCAAGAGAGGAATAATGTCACACTGTATGACTGCTTTGGAATCACAAGATATGAATTCCCGTTCCTGATGCCTCTTGGAATTATGTCAGTGGATTCCATGACACAATTGCACCAAATGTTCCAAATAATAAATTCCAAATGAAGCCACATTCCCTCTATGGAATATTATATGCAGTAATTATTTATAAATTACATGCAATATAAATATAACGGAAATAAATAACAAACTGTAAAGTAAAGGTGAATTGTACAGCTGTCAGGTAAAGGTGAACTGTACAGCTGTAAGGTAAAGGTGAACTGTACACCTGTCAGGTAAAGGTGAACTGTACACCTGTCAAGTAAAGGTGAACTGTACACCTGTAAGGTGAAGGTGAACTGTACACCTGTAAGGTAAAGGTGAACTGTACACCTGTAAGGTGAAGGTGAACTGTACAGCTGTCAGGTAAAGGTGAACTGTACACCTGTCAGGTAAAGGTGAACTGTACACCTGTAAGGTGAAGGTGAACTGTACACCTGTAAGGTAAAGGTGAACTGTACACCTGTCAGGTAAAGGTGAACTGTACACCTGTAAGGTGAAGGTGAACTGTACACCTGTAAGGTAAAGGTGAACTGTACACCTGTAAGGTGAAGGTGAACTGTACACCTGTAAGGTAAAGGTGAACTGTATACCTGTAAGGTGAAGGTGAACTGTACAGCTGTAAGGTAAAGGTGAACTGTATACCTGTAAGGTGAAGGTGAACTGTACACCTGTAAGGTAAAGGTGAACTGTATACCTGTAAGGTGAAGGTGAACTGTACACCTGTAAGGTAAAGGTGAACTGTATACCTGTAAGGTGAAGGTGAACTGTACACCTGTAAGGTGAAGGTGAACTGTACACCTGTAAGGTAAAGGTGAACTGTACACCTGTAAGGTGAAGGTGAACTGTACACCTGTAAGGTAAAGGTGAACTGTATACCTGTAAGGTGAAGGTGAACTGTACAGCTGTAAGGTGAAGGTGAACTGTACACCTGTAAGGTGAAGGTGAACTGTACACCTGTAAGGTAAAGGTGAACTGTATACCTGTAAGGTAAAGGTGAACTGTATACCTGTAAGGTAAAGGTGAACCACACCAACCCCCCACCACACCAACCCCCACCACACCAACCCCCACCACACCAACCCCCACCACACGAACCCCCACCACACCAACCCCCACCACCCCAACCCCCACCACACCAACCCCCACCACACGAACCCCCACCACACCAACCCCCACCACCCCAACCCCCACCACACCAACCCCCACCACACCAACCCCCCCCACACCAACCCCCACCACACCAACCCCCACCACGCCAACCCCCACCACACCAACCCCCACCACACCAACCCCCACCACACCAACCCCCACCACACCAACCCCCCCACACCAACCCCCACCACACCAACCCCCACCACGCCAACCCCCCCCCCACACCAACCCCCACCACACCAGCCCCCACCACCCCAACCCCCACCACACCAACCCCCACCACCC
>CANNZV010002694.1:0-85765 GCA_947561585.1 Caprella mutica | reverse complement strand
CTCTTTTCTCTGATAGTACATCATCACAGTGACTCTTTTCTCTGATAGTACATCATCACAGTGACTCTTTTCTCTGATAGTACATCATCACAGTGACTCTTTTCTCTGATAGTACATCATCACAGTGACTCTTTTCTCTTATATATCAATTTCTTTTGTTAGATCATAATATCCAATGAACAATACGAAGAAAAGTTTTGAATATGTATTAACTTTTTCCTTCAAACAATTATAACAATTAATAATATTAAAACTCACAACAACAAGAGTGCAAAAATCAAGCAAATATTAACTTAAAACACTTTTCTCTCGAAGTAATGATTTATCATGTTCAGAACGATACAGTCTATTAGCTACAATAATTTCATATTTATTGCACCATTTTTCGACCGGTCTGATATTCGTATTAAATAAGCTCAAGTTTGTCAATTCCCAGTGGTGGGCCTTACTCACCTTATTCCATATTCTGCAGCCTGGCAACATCAGTAAAACACTCCTCCTGCATTTTGCCTCAAGGGTTATATAATTAAGTCAGTGTCCCACAAGGATTATGAATTTGTTCCTAACAGAGTTAGTGCGTATGTGGGTGAAATATTTGCGTTCCTTTTCGGCTGTCCTTTTCGTCAATGAAATAGTTTTGAAAAGATGGATTTTGTCAGTGAATTAGTGTTTAAATTTTTTATTGGACGACTTTCACAAATCAGTTCACGTTTTCAATTATTTCTTTTTTATGTCTTTTGCAATAATCGAGGGTATTATTTTTCTTGAGAAACTAAAACAGGTTAACTCATATAGAAAACTAAACGGTTTAATCATATATTTCATTATTTTTTAATCATTCAAATGGTTTGGACATAGAATAACTGTTGGCTTTCCCTCTTAACATTCTTCGTCCCACCAAATTTTTGCAATTAGAAAACCACTTTGCAAATAACATTCAAATTTCTTGAATTGATTCAGAGACTCCTTGCTCGAATTTTATAGGAGGATTAAATGCAAAGAAAGTGAAAGAGTTCAAAGATATGCTAGCGACTCACCGCTATTTGAATGTAGACTCAGAGAAGCTTTCTGATGTCTGTTTTGAAGGGAAAGATAAGAAATTGATTTGACTGCCGGGAGAAGAGTGGGAAAGAATAGAAGCAAAACAGTCATTACATCTTTGATCCGTTATTTAGGAGAAAGCTTTAATGAGATTTTGAGGAATTTATTTTCTGATGCTAACAATGAAAGTTTTTTTGCTAAAACTAAAAGTTTTTTTGCAAAAAATGAAAGTTTTTTGCAAAAAATGAAAGTTTTTTGCTAAAACTGAAAGTTTTTTTGCTAAAAATGAAAGTTTTTATGCTAAAACTGAAAGTTTTTTTGCTAAAACTGAAAGTTTTTTTGCTAAAACTGAAAGTTTTTTTGCTAAAAATGAAAGTTTTTATGCTAAAACTGAAACTTTTTATGCTAAAAATGAAAGTTTTTTGCTAAAACTGAAAGTTTTTTTGCTAAAAATGAAAGTTTTTTGGTAAAACTGAAAGTTTTTTTGCTAAAACTGAAAGTTTTTTGGAAAATATGAAAGTTTTTATGCTAAAACTGAAATTTTTTATGAAAATATGAAAGTTTTTATGCTAAAAATGACAGTTTTTATGCTATAAATGAAAGTTTTTATTCTAAAATTGACAATTCCTTTGCTGAAAATGAACAATTTCTATGCTAAAAAAAAGTTTCTAAATAAAAATAATATTGAAAAATTCTGAACAAAGTTTCTAAAAGAAATTTTATTTAAGGGGACCGTCCCCGAAGAAAACTCAAAATTTTATGATTTTTTATTTTTTCATAATTAAGTACCTACCAATATTGTGAACAATGTGAGAGACCAAAAATAACTATATCTCCAAAGGCGAAGGGGGGGGAGGAGGGTTTTCAATAACATTTCAAGGTTACGCGCTGAGATTTCCATGTGCAATCTCATCTATGACGCGTGTGACGTGATATGGAGTGATGTTTGTCTTAGCCAATTAGCATAGAGATGCACCTACCAATTAGAATAATGTCACCAAAAATCACTATATACCCAAAAATCAATATATACCTATATCTCGTACTAGACTTTCAACCTCAATTTCTCGCACTTCTAGAAAGGTGAAAAAATGAGTATTCAAAACAAAGCCCCTGGTTTTTGGTTGAAGCTAGAGCATTGCGGTTTTTTGCATTCGATACTCCATAATGATATCTACAAGTGATTTATAAGACCTTTATTTATAAGAGAGACACCACCAGATGTCTCTCCTCTTCAAGCATATTCCACCACCAGATGTCTCTCCTCTTCAAGCATATTCCACCACCAGATGTCTCTCCTCTTCAAGTATATTCCACCACCAGATGTCTCTCCTCTTCAAGACTCTCCCCACATTCCGAATCCTCAAAGCAGTCACTCATCTCGTCTTAGAGGGAACACTTAAATCAACATCAAATGCCAATTCGATGGAAATGAGGCCTCACTTTTATTCTTTTAAGTTCAATTTTAATGGCTTCAGGAATCAGAGAACAAAGCGGATCTTTTACAATTCGAGATAATACACGAGTGGGAAGCTTTGTTATGTGACGATGAACCGAGATATTGTGCACTGTTTTTAAATTTGCAATAACCTATTGCCAACGATAATTTTTTAGAAAAATTTATTAAATTAAGTTTTTCAAAAAATGTAACCTGCACCTAAATTTTTTAATTTAGCAAATGTTAGGAAATCGAAATGGAGCAAAATATGATAGTATTAATGTTGGAAAAGAAAGACAATGTCAATCTGTGTGTAAGTAATGCATTCAGGGGAAACTAATTCAATATTCTACCTAAATCTCTCCACCGTAAATAATTTAACGGTTCGTGTCGTTGCTGCAGAGTGCTAATTTAACACCATCTTTATTCATTGATTTCACGCTTGTGAATTACGCTAATTTGGATCTTTTTTTACTTCAATATAAAAAGAGAAATTAAAAGGCATCCATATTTTTCTCGTAATTAAATGTGTTTGGGACTTAATTGTAATATAAAGCTTGGTATCACCGTAACTTAATATTAACATTATTTATTTATAATTTATTGAATGTTTTTATTCATTATCTGAGTTTCAATACAGAAATAAAAGATATGATTCGGATTATGGATTATTATTCAGTTTGATAATTCTCAATATATCATATAGTTTTGCTGTATAATTAACAAAACCCCGTTTATTTTGAATATTTGAATTACTAACATCAATGTTTACAAATATTCCATTAACTTTACGAATATTTTGTTATACATAACTAACTAAATTTGAGGTGATGAGACTCTCCAACTTGTAAATAACAGATGACTTTTCCAATAAGCTTCTAAGGGTGAATATCTTTTCTTGGCCATTGCTAATATCTCCCTAATGCCGCAGGTATCAGTCATCTTTTCTTGTCGATAATCTCCCTGTCATATTCTATTCAAATGAAATCCATAAATCAAACCGTGGCAGCGAGGTGCTCGCCAAGAAGAGGTGGAGTGTTTAAATGTTCAACCGACTTTACTATATTTGCGTCATTTTCTATCGGTAATTTTTACGATATTTGTGTCAATTTCTATCGGTATTCTTTACGATATTTGCGTCAATTTCTATCGGTTATCTTTACGATATTTCAATCGGTTATCTTTACGATATTTCTATCGGTAATCTTTACGATATTTCTATCGGTAATATTTACGATATTCCTATCGATAATCTTTACGATATTTCTATCGGTAATCTTTACGATATTTGCGTCAATTTCTATCGGTAATCTTTACGAT
This sequence comes from Caprella mutica, assembly GCA_947561585.1. Classification (NCBI taxonomy): domain Eukaryota; kingdom Metazoa; phylum Arthropoda; class Malacostraca; order Amphipoda; family Caprellidae; genus Caprella; species Caprella mutica. The sequence goes on along the minus strand of CANNZV010002694.1, from coordinate 81,966 downwards.
ATTTCTATCGGTAATCTTTAAAATCCTTCAGCTAATGAATTAATATAAATATTCCGGGAATGAATTGAAACGGATGTTCAATTTTAGAAAATTTCACAAGACAATATTCATTAAATATATTTATTTGCAAAGTATCTATAGTAAGTAAATCATAGGATCAGTCTTAACAGTAACTTTGCATATTTCTAAATAATATAAAACCTATTAAGCTTAATATCAGAAATCAAATCCCAAAGCATCATATATAATACGGTATATATAATATTATTGTTCATAATCTCTTATCAAGTTATTCAGCTAACCATAATATATTGCAAATAAATGTGCTACAACCTCTCTTCCGTCACTCAGAATAATTATAATAATATAAAAATTCTGCGTTAAATAATCTGTGTCGTATTTTGCAATACTTTCTATATTCAACTATTTCTTCATCAACAATTAACACAATAAAATATAACAAGAAATTCTTTTATACGAAGTAATTAGATTAAATCATAAAAATGCTGAAAACCTGACGTAAATTATGGTAAATAAATACAAGATAAGCAAATATAAGCATAAGAAGATGTATATAGTTTCTCAAAAAGAGATCTAAAGAGAAAGATAGAAAGAGGAAAAGGAAGAGTTCCTTACTTCGGCAGAACAGGGACGTTACTTATCGAAAATCGATGGGGTACCACTCCACAAAAACTTTCGGAGAAGATTTATAGGAGATTCTGCCCACTTCCGTCAGAAAGTATTTTTTCGACACTTCAGGACAGTGATATTCAATTCATGTAATTTAGGAGAATTCCGCTAAATTCGATGCTTTAGATGAATGATAAATAAAATCTATAAGTCTCGTTTAAATGGAAATATTTAAACCAAAGACCTAAACGGTATTGTAGTTCTATTATTTACAGCTTTTTAAATGAATTCAATGACTCCTGCCCGAAATAATCATGATAAAATATTTTACAATAATCTTACAAAATTAATGTGTCACTACACATCCCTGAAGAATTACGAAATATATCATATTGAAAAGGATAAAATCTTTTTTCCTGATCGTCTGATTCAATTACAGGTAGAATCCTTTCAGAAAATTCGAGCGAGTCAGTGAATTTCTGGCTGTCATTCTCGTTCAAAAATCATTGCCTCCTTTGCTGAAGACAGCAAGACGCTTCGTCATAAACAGCCTTTCTGCCGACAGCAATTTCCATAAATTGTCTGTATCATTGGAGACCAGACTTCACCATTTCATGGAAAAGACAAAAGCGAACACCTTGAAATGTTCATGTTAATTTACTTCATCAAGAACTTGACGAACAGTAAGGTTTAGAATGGGTAGTGGAACGTATTCAGAAAGTGGGTATTAGTATATGTCGTGATAGGTCATTGTGAAATTTATGAATGTCAAACTGGTTCGAGACCTAGTTCGCTATTGAGCTATCTGAATATTTGAGTATTGCAACGCTCTTAAAAATATAATATGTATGCTTTCATGCACAGAATTCAAAAGATCAATAAATTAATAATTATCAAATTTATTGCACAGATCATTATCAACATCTTAGTTATAACAAGGATAAACTACGTTAAACTAATGTTTATCGTGTGGTTAGTTAGGTAGCAGCTCTTTGTGAGCTATGAAGACATTCCTTATCGAGAAGATGCCTCATGGAAATTGGTGGGAGACTCTCAATATTCATAAAATAGATTGCATTGTGATGAGGCACTTCTTATTACCTTACTTAAGTGATAATAAGTGTCGCCGGTGTTTGCGAGGTGGTTTGAGTGGTGGTACTATCAGAACAGGAACTATTTGGTGTGATTTGAGTGGTAGTACTATCAGAACAGGAACTATTTGGTGTGGTTTCAGTGGTGGTTCTATAAGAACAGGAACTATTTTCGATTTGCTCGATTACGTTATGTTATTTCCGCCTAGAATTTTGAAAATATAGTAAACAGCGCATAAGGTTTTTGACATACTGCTTCTACTGCATAAGTTTCTTTCGATACATTGCTGCAAGCCTATTTTTTTTACTGATAATGTTTTTAAGGTTAACTATTCTCTGATTGGTTGGAACCATGCAGGGGGCGGGGCATTACGACGTTAGTAATCTGTCCCCTGTTGGCCCCTCCCCCATGCATATAGTCCTGAGTTGAATTAAATCACTTTTCAAATAACAAGATCTTTGACACTCTCAACATAGACGGCTGCAATGTAGTTTTTTGTATTCGCTAGTTTGTTTTGTTGAACATTTCATGCTTGTTCATTGTTTAATGACCGGGCAAGGGGGTTCAGAGTCGACACGCCCATAGCCAACCAATATCTATAACCAACCAATGAGTTAGAAACCTTAATAAATATATCATATAAAAGTTATCCGCAGGGAGCTATATTTTAAAACTTTATTCTTAGTTGTAGTAACCCTATGTCTTCTAATCTAAAAGGTGCCACCAACTATTCAGTGGTGGTGCTATCAAAACAGCAATTAATTAGTAGAATTTCATTTATGGACTGACATTTGGGCACAAGACAATTGGCATTGACAAATGAGCCTCAACAGTTGGGCCCAGAAAAATTGGGCCCCAAGACAATTGGGCCCAGTATAATTGGATCTCAGCACAATTAGGCCCAGGACAACTGAACCCCAACACAATTGAGCCTAGGATAATTGAGCCTATAAAAAAATTGATAGCATCAATAATTTCACCGCTGAAGATAATTAGGAAATATGCTATTTCGAAATCAGAATATTAGTTTACGATATTTAAATTTTTAAATTTGTGGCGGCAAAATGGTCCCTGAAAATTCTGAAAAAATAAAATAAAACTATCTGGAAAGATATAAATTTTAGTCAAGGGCAATCTAGTTATCTTTGAGTTCATTACTTTATGAAGAAGATTGGCATCATCCGACCCGTTTTCCATGATTAGTTTTATAGGCTGGATGACCCTCTTGGAGCTCTTCCTCCACAGAGCATTTCTTGATCAGATCTCTGGCTAATGGAATACCATCTTGAAGCTAAGTGCTATCTTCAGGATCTTATGATTGGGAGCTATGGCTACAGTCATGGGAATATATAATATAATTCGATAGGAAAGGTTCTTGATATACGTGATTAAATGATTTAACATAAGCAGAAATAATGTTATGATGAAGTTATGTTGGCTACCCTCTAAGTTTTCAGTGATCTCACCATAATAATCATTCTCTGCTTTGATAATTACTGAAATATTAATTCATAGATAAGTATTGAATGATTGCTGCTGAAATTAGTTGGTGAAATGGAATCATTTTGCGACAAATTTTCAAATTGGTTAATCCATACAAAACTTCATACTCTCATCATCTGAAGTTGCTAATTCTCGTTAGTCGATTTTCATTCCATTTACATATTTTATTGTTTATCAATCTTAAACAAAGACTTTAACCATCCTTCTGTCCAATCTCCACCTCCCTCTCCATTTCAACATAAACACAGCCATATCTCTCCACTCTCTCCCAAACGCTTCAATCCGAAGCAGTTCAGATATCAGAATTGTGTCGCTATCTTCTCACCTGAAACATAAACTCCTTCAGTGCCAGTCATTAGTTTGCTATAAATAGGAGCAGAGAAACTCTTAGGCGGAGTGTTTCGAAATGTGATTGGCCCGCCATCGCCAAGAGTACTTCATAATCTAGGATAACGCGAATTGTACTTCATAATCTAGGATAACGCGAATAGTATTTCATAATCGGGCACAACGCCAACAGTACTTCATAATCGGGGATAACTCTAATAGTACTTCATAAATGGATATAGTAATAGTATTTCATTATCTAGAATAACGCCAACTGTACTTCATAATCGGGGATAACTCTAGCACAATGTTCGATTCTATCGTTCGCTGAGAGGATAATCAACACGATGATATTGGCTAGGAAGCTGAATAGAGATTCTGAATTTAGAGGCTCTTAATTGACCGTTAGATTCCAAGTTATGGCATTCGATTGAGTGTAATTAGTAGTGGAGATACAATTTGTACACTTTAATGGCCACAATAAACTCTTTCACTAGATTGAGATTTTCTATTTATTGAGTGTTACTTATTATCAACTAAATGTTACTTCAAAATATAACCAATTATATGAAGTTGATTGGTTTTTGATAATAAATTGAGCTTTCCAATATATATTAAGAGAGAAGTTAGAGGAAATTATTTCATTTTATTCATGGAACGGACATATATTAGGCAATTTTATTTTTAAATTTATGTAATGATGCTACAAATGCTGTACAACTAAATAGCACCAATCTTGAGCATCCAGACATCTCTTTGAGCAAAACACTAAATCGTGTTTTCTTTTTGCTGTCCTCCTATGTTGCATACTTTAATTTACTCTGAGAATTAAAAATGTCATCATAAACTAGACTCAGAGTTGAATTTGGTTAGGAGTGGAAACGCGCAGGCAGATTTTCAAGGTGGAGGAAAACAACCGTAGACTTATGCATTATTGCATAAAGCTTATTTTAAACAATATAAACCGATTACGGGGAAGAGATTTATTCGTATATTTTATACTTGTGATAAGGTTTTGTTTATTTTACTAATATTGCAAAACATTTAACAAAATTCCTTAACAAAAAAGGAAAAACAGTTCAATATAGATATTTATCATGATATCTGCTATAGACTACTTAATACCAAGTCTTCATCAAACTCTCTATCTATGTCAAATCATATATATAGGCATAAGCTAAAAAATACCCATGGAAATGTATACAATTTCAGATGAAAGGATGTAAAAATTTCTCCAAAACATCCAGGGAAGATCGTCTCTCCTATCCTAGGAAACGCGCCATCTTTTTCACCACATTTGTACTTGCTGCTGTAAATTTATCGTCAGAAACTCTATGAGGCGTATACATTAGGCAAATGAGGAGAACATCAAAGAGATGTCTCACTCAAAGGTGTTAGTGACCACTCAAATGTGTTAGTGACCACTCAAAGGTTTTAGTGACCACTCAGTGGAATAACGAGTGGCATGTCTCAAAGGTAATATAGTTAGTTTTCATTCGCTTTTCAGCATTCCAAGCATTAGTTAGCATTAGTTCTAACTACCGTGTAATGTGAGGATTACTTCTTATGTATAGCTTAATATATGTAACAGTTGTGAGAAATTGTCTTCTGAATTTAACCTCAAGAAAGTCCTTTTTTTTAACATCTATATATTAAAACGATAGCGTTTGTGCTTGTGTATGTCATTTACTATTTAGCCATGAGTGGCTTGTATGTAAGTGAAGGAGGGGAATGTAAATAAGGGAAGTGTAGGCGGGAGAAGTTAAGGTGAGGGTATTGAAGGTGGGGGAAGTGAAGGTGGGGGTAGTGAAGAAGGGGAAAGTAAAGATGAGCAAACTGTGGAGTTGAAATCTAACTTAGTTTAGAAATATGTGTGTCACAAAATACGTTTAACAGACACTCTATCAATAGCACTTCATAAAGTTGGTGTAAATCAATCTAAGGCCACTAAGAGGATATTAATTTTATGAATGGTGAGCTATATACAGAATATATATACCATTATAAAAGATGCCGGTGTCAGTCGTCGGTATGGTATATCCGTCCAAAAAATGGGTTAGATAGACACTATATCAATAGTAACTCATAAAGTTGGTGTAAATAAATCTAATGCCACCAAGAGAATATTAATGAGTAATATAGTCAACATGTAAGTGACATATGAGTTATGATCTATAAAAGACTGTTATTAAATGTGTTAAATACCCCTAGACATATTTGTGATTAGACCAAAACCTACCTGTTGATTTCCCAATTCTGTGCAATTTCTACTGGTCCAGCTATTACCTATTAATTTACTCAGTAGAATAATCATAAAATACTATTTAATTTAACTTGAAAATTATTATAGACATATATTAATTCATTAAAAAGTTGGTCCAACATCTAATGCTTAGATAAAATGCTATTATAATTAGATACTTAGGTAACCATTTTTCTTGGGACAAAAATTTCAACATTGCCAATATTTATACAATATTTTGGCATAAAATCTCCAGGAGCAAAACCAAGTTATATTGTATAATCGAATTAATGCTCCCAGTCAGCCATTACCAGGTTCACTTTTTTTTGAATTGCTATTTAAGACGCCATCAAAGTTCCAATAACTTTGGCTAATGAAATGAAAGTGAGTGAAGTTAGCAACTTATATTCAAACTATTTAATGATGTTGATTTTCGGAACTTATATGTTCATTGAGTACTTTTAAATGGCAGGAGATATTGAGTTATGACTATTCAGCATACAACTTCATCAGCTTTTTTTTTAATTTAAAAGACGGTATTTTTCTATTAAGCACAATAAGAAATAAAGTCTTTGAAAAGGGGAAATTCCTTTTAATTTGTGTTTCTCTCAATTTACACCAACTTTATGAGGCACTGTTGATAGAGTGTCTGACTATTTAACCCATTTTGTGACGGACAGACAGACTGATAAAAAACTGATAACTAAAAAAAGCTAATCATTTTCTTTTTCATTTTTTTTTTGAATAAAAAAGTGACACACGGAAAGACAGACAAACGCGACTCTTATTATAAATTGTATAATGTATTGTATAATGTATTGTAAATGTATTGTATAATGTATTATATAATGTATTGTATAATGTATTGTAAATGTATTGTATAATGAATTATATAATGTATTATATAATGTATTGTATAATGTATTGTATAATGTATTGTATAATGTATTGTAAATGTATTGTATAATGTATTATATAATGTATTGTATAATGTATTGTAAATGTATTGTATAATGAATTATATAATGTATTATATAATGTATTGTATAATGTATTGTATAATTTATTGTATAATGTATTGTATAATGTATTGTATAATGTATTATACAATGTATTGTATAATGTACTGTATAATGTATTGTATAATGTATTGTATAATGTATTGTATAATGTATTGTATAATGTATTGTATAATGTATTATACAATGTATTGTATAATGTACTGTATAATGTATTGTATAATGTATTATAAAATGTATTGTATAATGTACTGTATAATGTATTGTATAATGTATTGTATAATGTATTGTATAATGTATTAATTAAAAATCAACAGAAAACAGAATTCACTTCAGTTCACCTGTTTAAATCTTGATGTGTTATGATCTAGTCAAGATAGGTTTAGATAGCAAATAGACTCTAAAAACAGAGTAAGGAAGTAGCCTCTATAGTGAACAAATTCTCTTTAGTCTTCCATGAAATATCCATCGGTTTTCTAAAACTGATAGCCATTCAGGGTAAACTAAAGAAATTTTTAAATACATTCTATATACTAGGTTTCATTATAGAGGATTTCATTATAGAGGATTTCACTATAGAGGATTTCATTATAGAGGATTTCATTATAGAGGAGTTCACTATAAAGGAGTTCACTATAGAGGAGTTCATTATAGAGGAGTTCACTATAGAGGAGTTTGATAGTAATTTAAATCACTCATTCGAACAATAATAATTCTAATTATAGATTCTTCAAATTAATTGGTAATCAAAAACCATGTCAAATTAAAATTTTAATGTTAATTAAATGCTTTTATCAAGGATATGTACTTATGAAGTTAGTTCAGTTGGTCCCATTTTTCTTCATTGCCTATCAATCACGTGTCGATATTTGGAAAAGAATCAGCACCAAAAACATCCAATGAAGAAAAATCGTGACTGAGAGCATCGTTTATCCACCTTCTTCATAGATTATAAACTATCGGTTCAATAAATAGCGATAATTTATCGTGTTTCAACGCTGTATATAAATTCATCCTTTTAATGAACAAAACATGATCAGTTTAATTTTAAAGATATCTACCTACCTACCTTCGCCGTCTGAAATCTTATCAAGAATAGTAACCTGTTTACAAGATTAATAATGGTTAAACCGCGTAATAATTTCTGCACCACTAAGTGCCAAGACTAGGTGGCTAGGTGCTACGTGATGATAAAATAAAAACCAATTCTAGGTGTCAGAATTAACGACAAGGAAGTTTTTTATGCTGAACACTGAGATTGAATTAAATTGATCCTTTTATCGTGGGATATAAATAGATAATGGATTATTCAATTAATTTGATAATCTATATAAGAATTGTTGATGCTGGCTTTAAGCACATTAGATGAGTACAAAAAAGTATTGACTCTTTCCTTTATCAATTTCTATTTGATAAATGTGTTGATGTGAATATATTTTATCCTCATGATTAAATTTCACATATCATTTTGTATCTACCAAAAATACCTATATCGGGTAAATAGATAACTGCTGAAATTACACAGTGACCGATAGCAAGTAAGAAAATTGTAAATTTTGATAAGGAGTGGCTAGGAAGGATCTTTTCAGTGTACCGTGTAGTGGCTAGGAAGGATCTTTTCAGTGTACCGTGTAGTGGCTAGGAAGGATCTTTTCAGTGTACCGTGTAGTGGCTAGGAAGGATCTTTTCAGTGTACCGTGTAGTGGCTAATAAGGATCTTTTCAGTGTACCGTGTAGTGGCTAGGAAGAATCTTTTCAGTGTACCGTGTAGTGGCTAGGAAGAATCTTTTCACTGTACCGTGTAGTGGCTAGGAAGGATCTTTTCAGTGTACCGTGTAGTGGCTAATAAGGATCTTTTCAGTGTACCGTGTAGTGGCTAGGAAGGATCTTTTCAGTGTACCGTGTAGTGGCTAGGAAGGATCTTTTCAGTGTACCGTGTAGTGGCTAGGAATAATTTTTTCAGTGTACCATGTAGTGGCTAGGAAGGATCTCTTCAGTGTACCGTGTAGTGGCTAGGAAGGATCTTTTCAGTGTACCGTGTAGTGGCTAGGAAGGATCTTTTCAGTGTACCGTGTAGTGGCTAGTAAGGATCTTTTCAGTGTACCGTGTAGTGGCTAGGAAGGATCTTTTCAGTGTACCGTGTAGTGGCTAGGAAGGATCTCTTCAGTGTACCGTGTAGTGGCTAGGAAGGATCTTTTCAGTGTACCGTGTAGTGGCTAGGAAGGATCTTTTCAGTGTACCATGTAGTGGCTAGGAAGGATCTTTTCAGTGTACCGTGTAGTGGCTAGGAAGGATCTTTTCAGTGTACCGTGTAGTGGCTAGGAAGGATCTTTTCAGTTGGAATGACACAGAAGACTGAAAAAATCCATCCCAGCTCTTACATATCCAAAACTGAGTATTTTTTATTATTTTGCTATTGATTGCAGAGTCAAATCGATTATTGTGTCTCTATCTTAATTTCTTGTATAGAACCAGGCCAACAATCACACCAATCCACAATTATAGACTCTGCAAACCCTCTCTTCATCGCATGCCTTCACCTCTTTACTGGGAATCGTAAAAACTAAGTACTTCGCAAACCATTAAAATGTAAACTGTAGACTTCAAAGCACAGCTTGTCATACTTTCTTAGTAAATAGAAATAAATAAATAAATAGTAAATAGAATGAATAATTCATTATATCTAACTTTTAAAGTCATTTTAAAGGTATTAATTAACAAAACAACTGAAGTTATGTTTATAACTTCGATTGGTTATAAGTATAGCTGGGTGAATTTTTTTTATTAAAATTCTTATTAAACTTAAGGTTTTGAAGCACTTTTTGTGTGAGCTCTATTTTCTTGTGAGACATCATTCCAATAATTTGAATTTACATCTCAATCGAAAAAAATCGAATTGCCAGATAGTTTGTTGACATCGATTTATAGGAAGAATTTTGATTGTATTCTATTCGAAAAGATCATAATTTCAAACATTTTAGTAGTCCGACGAAGGGCAGTCGACTATGCGAATTTTAAATTCATGATGAATTACTATATGTCTCTGTTTGAACAGTTAACTATTTTAAAAACTAATTAAATTGTAACATTATACGAAAAATAACCATCAATATAAATCGTTTAAACTGACATCAATATACGACCAGGCAATTATATATTTTGATTCAGATCTGTAAATACATACTCTGAATTAATAAATAAAAAAATCCATATAAATTTGATGTAAATATATATCCTATAAACCTAATGACGATTACATACTATTCATCTACATCAATAAAATCTTTTCCGGTTGTATAGCTACATAAACTATCTTACAATTCCCTTCTAGTGAAAAACAATGAATAAATCATTGGTCTCAAGAGATGTACAGGTACACTTATCCCACCACTCTTTAATGATTCTAACAACAAATCAAAACTATTCATCTTCATTTGCGGAGGGTCTCCCTGAAAGCTGGTTGTTAGCCTTAGCTTTCTGGCAGCTTTTTCATGTTCACAACTTGATTAATTGACTGGCAGTTCTGTAATAGTTTCTACAAATAGTAAGTTAGAGACTCAAGTTCTTGTACCATATTATATAGTAATGGGATTGGGACAATATGCTTTTAAAATCATTGATCTAATTCTAAAGAATATCACAGACAATACCAAATAAATGGTGGTGACAATATGCTTTTAAAATCTTAGATTTTAAGAATATCATTACCGAAATAAAATGGATCTTATATTATATATGAATGGGGTTGTGACGATATGCTTATATAATCATATATCTTAAGAATATCACAGACGAAATGAAATGGTATCAAATACTATATACCGCTGGTGTAGAACCATTCAATACTCTTTAATTAATTCTATCTGTCTATCATTTTCTCGGGATTTTTTGTTTTTAAAAGCATATTGTCAAAATCATATATATGAACCTATGGTATAACATTATCCAGATTTTCTTTCATTCATAATTGAAGAACATGAAGACATATAATACGATAACAAAAAAAAGTTTGCCGAAAGTTTAATTCTGTATTTCCATATGAGAAATATATTTTAAATGTATAGATTATGATTTTTTGGGGGTATTTTATTCATATACATCGGTAGGTAGCATGTATGAATCTTACAATTTAGATTTAAATCGAAAAAAAATTACATTCATCTTTGGTTTTTATAACACGGGTTGAACAGAAAAATATGTTCTTTTCCCGTTCTCCATTTCTCCATCTAAACATAATTAACGGCTTATAACTAATTAATTACCAGATTATTGAGTGAATAAAAACAAACACTAATCACAATTCAAGATATTATAAAATCTATAAGCTTACTGAGACTGACAAAGATAATTAAACTACAGGAATCTTCTAGTAAGTTGCAGATAAAAGGCTGCATGTTCTTTATTCATCTGATGATAAATTAGAGAGGTAAAAGCCTTATAAACACTCCATACTTTGCTATATTCGTACCAGTTATCTTCCTAACGTCGCTTCTTAGATTACAATATGTATCTTATATATGGAATTATCAGTAAAAACATTATACTGTTATCAATATGGTTTCAGATTTACAATCTGAATTGATCGGTACAATCAAAATTATGAGTTAAATTTATTATTATTACATTTTTATTTTTCTGGATCACATTTGAAATAGGCATCGCAGTTCAGTTTCAAGTACGGATTCTTATTTTGATCCTATTTCTAAATTTGTATTATTGTCAAACGTTTTTTGTATATCCTTTTCCCTTTATCTTAAATCTGTGATGAAATTGATTTTTATTTTTCTCCCCATATAAACATATATGTACAGTATATTGCATATCTTAATGAAAAAATAGCTGTTTAAATTTTTAATTAGCGTTAGAACATTGGGAGTGAATAGATATATAATAGCATCGCAGTACTTAGACACTCACAGGAGTCGTAAAGTGGGAGTTGACAGACAGAGAATAGGTCAATCTGCAATCTATAAAAGTCAGATTCGTTTAAGACCTAAGAATTTATACCAATTTTCCGTTAATTCCCTATGTTGTTATATTACTGTAGCTCATTTGGCACCGTCTTGCCTTTCTGTACAACAACCTACTGAATGTCACCTACAAACTCGATAGGTTGTCTGCTTATCATTTTTATGGCGCCAATTAGAGGAAGAGAGAAGACACAGAGGTACCCTTATGAGACTCAGTTTGTCGCTTTGCCTAATTGGAGAAAATGAACAAAATATATATGTTCATTGTTCACACAATACGATCTTGAGAAATTTAATGCGAATTACTTTTATTAAAGTATCTAAATTCAAGACATTTCGGTATGAATATTTTTTTGGTCGGGAAGGAAGATTAAATTCCAACGAAGATTATGAGAGGGAAGCTATTATTTTTCATGTGATAGAGTGATTAATTCGATATTGATTCTTGATCAGGAAAATTAATTCAAAAACCTAAATTAATTGTTGGTTTGGAAATCCTTCAAAATTAAAAGTTAACTTGTTTTCTACTAGAATTCAAATATTAATTTTATTCGAAAAAATCTTAAATTCTCTTGAAATAATCTTTTTCTAAAGAAAGATTTATTTTTTCATTTAACCAGTGGGCAATATTCGAAAGTAAGCAATGGTACCAGGGAGATCTATATCTATACTACAATAATAATTGCGTCCGTCTGTCCGTGTGTCACAAAATGGGTTAAACAGTCAATCAGAATATGTTTATCCATAATACATTCTTGCATTCGAAAATAAATTAGATTCTATAACAGGTACTGTACTATTTACAGATAAATCTGACCAAATTACTGTCTTGAGAGATAGCAGAGAGAGAGAGAGAGAGAGAGGATGCTGATACCACTCCCAAGTGTTTGTCCTATAATAACTTATAGTCCCTTTGTTTATATAAAGAAATATCAAATTGTATAAATAATTCAAATAAGAAGTGAAATACTATATACAGTACATATCCTCTATAGTGAATGTAGAGTCCTGAGTAAGAAAGTAGCCTTTATAGTGAGAAAAATTTACCTTAGTCTCCCATTAATGGCAAATGATTTTCTAAAACAAACAGCTATTTTACGGCAGATTAAAGGAAGTATGTTCACTATAGAGGATACTTCCTTACTCAAGATACTTCATTTTCTATAGAAGATTTCACTATAGAGTAGTTCTACTATAACTTTCCTTTTTAGAAATCTTGGAAATAAATTGTATGTATATACAGGATCTTCAAAATACAACTAGATTCAATAATAATTTAATATGGAATTTAAGAATAAATCCTCGAATGAATTTGGAATTATTGAACCGTAACGAGCAAGTTTCAGCCCACATATCGTAACTGAATAATAAACAAATAATTATATACTGTAAAACTCCTTATCTATGATATTCTGAGTTATGATATTCTGAGTTATGAGGCACTCCAGTAATGAAGGACCTGAGTTATGAAATGCACCTGAGTGATGAAGTATTTTCTATGTTTAAATTATAGAAAACGATAGACGTCATGAATTTTGTCCTGGTTATCCCTCAAAGAGCATAGTTTCTCCATGATTTTTATCATAGAAAACTATATTAGTGACCCTGAGTTATGAAGAGGCTCTGAGTTATGAAGAGGCTCTGAGTTATGAAGAGGCTCTGAGTTATGAAGAGGCTCTGAGTTATGAAGAGGCTCTGAGTTATGAAGTGGCTCTGAGTTATGAAGAGGCTCTGAGTTATGAAGTGGCTCTGAGTTATGAAGTGGCTCTGAGTTATGAAGAGGCTCTGAGTTATGAAGTGGCTCTGAGTTATGAAGTGGCTCTGAGTTATGAAGTGGCTCTGAGTTATGAAGAGGCTCTGAGTTATGAAGTGGCTCTGAGTTATGAAGTGGCTCTGAGTTATGAAGTGGCTCTGAGTTATGAAGTGGCTCTGAGTTATGAAGTGGCTCTGAGTTATGAAGTGGCTCTGAGTTATGAAGTGGCTCTGAGTTATGAAGAGGCTCTGAGTTACGAAATGGCTCTGAGTTATGAAGTGGCTCTGAGTTATGAAGAGGCTCTGAGTTATGAAGTGGCTCTGAGTTATGAAGTGGCTCTGAGTTATGAAGTGGCTCTGAGTTATGAAGTGGCTCTGAGTTATGAAGTGGCTCTGAGTTATGAAGTGGCTCTGAGTTATGAAGTGGCTCTGAGTTATGAAGTGGCTCTGAGTTATGAAGTGGCTCTGAGTTATGAAGTGGCTCTGAGTTATGAAGTGGCTCTGAGTTATGAAGTGGCTCTGAGTTATGAAGTGGCTCTGAGTTATGAAGTGGCTCTGAGTTATGAAGTGGCTCTGAGTTATGAAGTGGCTCTGAGTTATGAAGTGGCTCTGAGTTATGAAGTGGCTCTGAGTTATGAAGTGGCTCTGAGTTATGAAGTGGCTCTGAGTTATGAAGTGGCTCTGAGTTATGAAGTGGCTCTGAGTTATGAATTGGCTCTGAGTTATGAAGTGGCTCTGAGTTATGAAGTGGCTCTGAGTTATGAAGAGGCTCTGAGTTATGAAGAGGCTCTGAGTTATGAAGAGGCTCTGAGTTATGAAGTGGCTCTGAGTTATGAAGAGGCTCTGAGTTATGAAGTGGCTCTGAGTTATGAAGAGGCTCTGAGTTATGAAGTGGCTCTGAGTTATGAAGTGGCTCTGAGTTATGAAGTGGCTCTGAGTTATGAAGTGGCTCTGAGTTATGAAGTGGCTCTGAGTTATGAAGTGGCTCTGAGTTATGAAGTGGCTCTGAGTTATGAAGTGGCTCTGAGTTATGAAGTGGCTCTGAGTTATGAAGTGGCTCTGAGTTATGAAGTGGCTCTGAGTTATGAAGTGGCTCTGAGTTATGAAGTGGCTCTGAGTTATGAAGTGGCTCTGAGTTATGAAGAGGCTCTGAGTTACGAAATGGCTCTGAGTTATGAAGTGGCTCTGAGTTATGAAGAGGCTCTGAGTTATGAAGTGGCTCTGAGTTATGAAGTGGCTCTGAGTTATGAAGTGGCTCTGAGTTATGAAGTGGCTCTGAGTTATGAAGTGGCTCTGAGTTATGAAGTGGCTCTGAGTTATGAAGTGGCTCTGAGTTATGAAGTGGCTCTGAGTTATGAAGTGGCTCTGAGTTATGAAGTGGCTCTGAGTTATGAAGTGGCTCTGAGTTATGAAGTGGCTCTGAGTTATGAAGTGGCTCTGAGTTATGAAGTGGCTCTGAGTTATGAAGTGGCTCTGAGTTATGAAGTGGCTCTGAGTTATGAAGTGGCTCTGAGTTATGAAGTGGCTCTGAGTTATGAAGTGGCTCTGAGTTATGAAGTGGCTCTGAGTTATGAAGTGGCTCTGAGTTATGAAGTGGCTCTGAGTTATGAAGTGGCTCTGAGTTATGAAGTGGCTCTGAGTTATGAAGTGGCTCTGAGTTATGAAGTGGCTCTGAGTTATGAAGTGGCTCTGAGTTATGAATTGGCTCTGAGTTATGAAGTGGCTCTGAGTTATGAAGTGGCTCTGAGTTATGAAGAGGCTCTGAGTTATGAAGTGGCTCTGAGTTATGAAGTGGCTCTGAGTTATGAAGTGGCTCTGAGTTATGAAGTGGCTCTGAGTTATGAAGTGGCTCTGAGTTATGAAGTGGCTCTGAGTTATGAAGTGGCTCTGAGTTATGAAGTGGCTCTGAGTTATGAAGTGGCTCTGAGTTATGAAGTGGCTCTGAGTTATGCCTGCTAAAATTCCTCTTCATAATTAATTTATTTTAAAATTCGAAGACGGTTATTTTTATGTTTTAATTCCATTCTAGATTATAGAAAGATTTATACGATATTATATTTATTTATTCATATGGAGTATGTTCTGTATTATCGGACAGTTCCACATTTTCGATCATAAAAGAAAAAATTGTATTATAATAATTATTTAAATTTTGTGTTAATTCCTATCCATGATACTTGCAGGCATCATGGATGCAAATAAAAGTACTATTACCTTCGCAGAATACGGGAAGGTTATATTTTACCCATCGTTTTTTTATTTTTTTATTTATTCATTTATCATCTTGTTATTCGCTTAACTGAAAAAGTTAAATTGCATGAAATTTGGTGAAACGATTGATCCATGCCCAGTGACCTGCTGGTAGACTTTTGGGAGCGACCCGGTCAAAGGTCAAGGTCATGGTCATTCGTAACTCAAAAAGTATCGAACTATATTGCATGAAACTTAGTGGGACTGTTGGCCAATATACAGAAACCATTTTACTAGATTTTGGGAGCGATCGGGGTCAAAGGTCAAAGATCAAGGTCAAGGCCATTTATAACTCAATAACTCAAAAAGTATTCAACCAAATTGTCTGAAATTTGATGGGATGATTGGACAATGTCCAGGAACAATCTGGCAGAATTTTGGGAGCAATCCGGTCAAAGGTCAAGGACATTTATTACTCAAAGAGTATTGTACCATATTGCATGAAACTTGGTGGGACGATTGGTTATTATCTAGTTAACAGTTTCTTAAATTTTAGAGGAGAATGGGTTAAAGCGGAGGCGAAGGTATGCGCTCTACCGAATGCACATAATCTAGTTTATTATGTAATCATCTTTTTGATGTTCAAAAATTTAGAACAGTTCCATAATTAGGTATCTACCCTAATTTAAGAAGGAATATTCTAAATATGAGATCTGGATATTTGTATAAAAATATAAGTACAATATAACCCATGTAGCAATGATTATCGGGCCAATGTTGTCCCAATATTAACAATGTTGTCCCAATATTGCCAATGTTGTCCCAATATTGCCAATGTTGTCCCAATATTGCCAATGTTGTCACAATATTACTAGTGTTGTCCCAATATTGCCAATGTTGTCCCAATATTACTAGTGTTGTCCTAATATTGCCAATGTTGTCCCAATATTGCCAATGTTGTCCCAATACTGCCAATGTTGTCCCAATATTGCCATTGTTGTCACAATATTACCAATGTTGTCCCAATAATGCCAATGTTGTCCTAATATTGCCAATGTTGTCCCAATATTGCCAATGTTGTCCCAATACTGCCAATGTTGTCCCAATATTACCAATGTTGTCACAGTATTGCCAATGTTGTCCCAATATTGCCAATGTTGTCCCAAGATTGTCAATGTTGTCCTAATATTGCCAATGTTGTCCCAAGATTGCCAATGTTGTCCCAAGATTATCAATGTTGTCCTAATATTGCCAATGTTGTCCCAATATTGCCAATGTTGTCACAATATTACCAATGTTGTCCCAATATTCACCCAAGACACACTGCTACCTGGGAATGCATTTCCCCTGATATCAATACTGCAATGCAGTCTAGGTTAGATGAACTATAGGCAGAATTTGACATTTAGTTAGTCTCATCAAAGAAGAAAAGACAAAGCATGTTCTACCTTCAACATCGAACAGCTTCATCAAATATTTGGCAACTGTGTTCTATGTGAGATCTGAACATCAGTTTGTGGTATTGACTATTAGTTTGAGATAGGGTTATTTGTTATATAGATTCAATGAACATTTATATCTAAGAGATGAAATGACAATTTATATTTATTATGTAATTATTTGATATATGAAAATTAATAATGATATGGTTCATGATTTTAATTATTTATATACATTGTTCCTTTCTATTTTTTTATAATAATAGGAAGGAAGGTATCTTCCTTCTGATAGGATTATATTTTAAGTAAAACAGAATAATATTTCAATTCGATACTGTGTACACTCAAGATAGATTCAAAACAAATAAAATAGAAAAAGCAGTCAAATTACAACATCATTATAGAGGGCATTAATTTTAGGGTGTGCAATTCGTTATAACTAATTTGAAGTGCAAGAAATTCTCGGTACAGTATAGTAGGGCGTTCCAATAAATGTACCAAAGATAGCAAATTGGATCGTTCTCCTGTGGGTCTAGAGCTTAGCTCCAAATTATTGTCTTTGGCTGTCGCTTTCGAACGAACAATAGGAAATTAAAAGACAAATTATACTGCCTCAGTTGGAAATAAAATGAAAGGAAATTACAAATTTTGCGTTAAAAATAAAACAAAATATAACAACGAAATTTAAACTCTATATCAAAAAAAAAACTCTAGATTCTAGATCAAAAATAATGGCTAATTACCATTATGAAAATAAACTAAAATCAATATTGCGCTGACTTCGCGGATTCATATTTTCTAAATCTGGATTATTTATCCAATAATAAAGAACTCTGTTTCAAATATATAGTTATATAGCATCTAGCAATACCCCTCCAAATGAAGCTACTGATATTTATATAGAATACACATATAAAACTAAATAAAGGAAGGGTATAATAGCAGCTCCCCAAACAAGAACTACCAACAAATAATTCGTGCAGACTTGTATGTCGAGAACCTATTTACTCTGCGGTCACATCAAACAGTTTAAAACTCAATAACTGACCAAAGGTAAATTCATCTGAGTTGAAAGTGAAGCAAGATGGACACACGAGCAAGAAATACCTATCGAGGATGCATTCAGCTTCCTATATATTATGTTATATATATATACTATGTAAATTCCTGAAGAACGTTTTTGTTGAAATACATAGACTTATAATATTGGATTTTTAAGATTTCTGATTAAATCAATTATATAAATATAAGTATCGCTACGATATATCACCAATTTAATTTTACTAACGATTTGATATGGTAATTATTTACAAAAATTACTATGAGAATAGGAGAATTTTATTGATTTCGATTCCTGTTTGCATCTAAATTATTTCATCTAATTTCCATGTGTGTAAACTCTGCTGTATATGGTTATAAAATATTCTACTATGCATGAAATAAACACCGGAGAATATATTATAGTTGGACCATCAAAGATTAAGTGAAGAACTGGCTTAACACTTTCCCCACGTATGACGTCACCACAAGTATGACGTCAATGCGGAACAATTTTCTGGTTCATTTAAATATGGCTGTGTTATTTTAAACAGATCTAGGCTTATAATTAATCAAAAATGCGGATCCATTGATTAATCATTACGAATCTATTTATTATTTGCATGTTAAAAAACCCCTGTTGGCCTACCGGTGGGTCAATAAGCGATACAGAAGAGACCACGCTTGACCCACCGGTAAGTCAATACGCGATACAGAAGAGACCACGCTTGACCCACCGGTAGGTCAAAACGCGATACAGAAGAGACCACGCTTGACCCACCGGTGGGTCAATACGCGGGGAACCTTTTAATATCAGATATATTTGACCAAGTCAACCACTGACTGTACAATGACGAAGAGTTTTCCAAAGAGCCAATTAATACCAACCAGAAGGGATAAATCATGAATTTGTCATGTTCCTAACCGCAGTTCCATAATGGAGAATGTATAGGGCAAATCGAGAGCTAGCCAGAGTCAAGTGTCTATTCATGAAGGATGACTTCCTTTTGTGAGGCTGCTATAGTAATAC
Source organism: Caprella mutica (assembly GCA_947561585.1). NCBI lineage: Eukaryota > Metazoa > Arthropoda > Malacostraca > Amphipoda > Caprellidae > Caprella > Caprella mutica. Next base: position 62,734 of record CANNZV010002694.1, on the reverse strand, counting down.
TGAAATTATACACTGGATTTGGGCTGCTTATTATGATTAATATGCTCGGTAGTGAAGAAGATTGTTCATATATGTTTTTTGCGATCATTTTAAATGTTGTTGGTAAAAGTATTTTTTTCATACGAATAAACAAATTTTTATTGTGACTTTAACCTTTTTTTAATATTTCAGTTGATTAAAGTATCGATTTTTGTATCATATTAAAAGGCATAAAAGTATTATTTCTTAACATATAATTAATAGAACCGTATTACATCACACATTATCGGCATAAAAGTCCAAACGATCTGGGAAAAGATGTTTTATCTTTTATATACATTAATTGTTTGTATTCTCTTTGGAAAGAAGATATTATGATTACGATTTTAATAGTTAGTCTATAACCTGGAATCAAGTTCCATCGTTGTCACTCTAGTTCCATCGTTCCAGTCCCATTGTTTTCTCTAGTTCCATCGTTCCACTATCGCGTAAATCATTTTCTCCGTATCTCATCTGTATATCTCCTCCGTAAGCTGTTTGCTGACAACTTATTACACATGTGTGCAATTTACAGTGTGTCATTGTGGTCTGAAGGTACACTTTGTGGCTTCTACCAAATTGCCTCTTATATAATTTGATTCTAATTGCCCCAAAGGTAATTTGTTCACAAACTGGTACTTCGATATATCTTAACTCCGTTATTTATTACTAGGTGATTTTATGATAAATTTTCAGTTCATCCTTCATTTAGAAATTAATTTGGCTATTTTATAGATCTTGAGGAGACAGGTTCGAAAATGATAGTGATTCGACTAAAGATATTTAATTCACCCTTTTTCTAGCTGTTTTAGTGTATTTCCTAAATTCTGTAAATATTAAACTTTGCAAGATCAACCTTTGCAAGATTCGATCCAAATTTCTACTGATTTACGTAATGAATTATCTAAAAGAATTCGAATTTTTTCTACTGTATATCCATCGTATTTGTTCTAACGATCTTCGCTAAACCCTAACGTATTTTCTACATATCCACAGAAGATATAAAGCAATGATAGGACCACGAAGATTTAAGGAGACCCCATAATAATCATCTATGGCCCGAACAACGATATCTTCCATCCCGGATAATTAATACTTGTTGACTATTTTCCCCCTCTATAGATCAGCATATGTTGTCGGAAGATCAATTGCTTGTAACAAATTTGATCGAAAGTCAACTCTCATTGGTAGCGAAACATATATGGAGTTGGTAAGTACACAATAGTTTATTATTTTGTCTAAAATATATAATTTGTAAGTAAATAAAATAGTCTACAATAATTATACCAGAGTATCAAATTCGATTCTTGAATTTCGATTCTTGAATTTCGATTCTTGAATTTCGATTCTTGAATTTCGATTCTTGAATTTTGATTCTTGAATTTTGACTCATGGATTTCGATTCTTGAATTTCGACTCTTGAATTTCGATTCTTGATTTTCGACTCATGAATTTCGATTCTTGAATTATTTCGTTTCTTGAATTTCGATTCTTGAATTTCGACTCTTGAATTTCGACTCTTGAATTTCGACTCTTGAATTTCGATTCTGGAATTTCGACTCTGGAATTTCGATTCTTGAATTATTTCGACTCTTGAATTTCGACTCTTGAATTTCGACTCTGGAATTTCGATTCTTGAATTATTTCGACTCTTGAATTTCTATTCTTGAATTTCCACTCTTGAATTTGACTCTTGAATTTCGACTCTTGAATTTCGATTCTTGAATTTCGACTCTGGAATTTCGATTCTTGAATTATTTCGACTCTTGAATTTCGACTCTTGAATTTCGATTATTGAATTTCGACTCTTGAATTTCGATTCTTTAATTTCCATTATATTTAAATTTTTATTATTTTTTTCTCTAATTTTAGTTAAAAAATACTCCACATAAGTTGTAAAACAATATTATATAGTATTTTTTTCATCACTATGATTTTTCCCCTCGCCTTAGTAACTCTACCCTCAGCAGCTGATCAAAGTTGCCCTCGTTTGCTGAAACCGAAAGCAACTTCCCTCTTCCAATAAGCGTGACGATGCAGATTTTTAATCTTTTTTTTTATCATTCGTTTAAATTAATCATAACATCATGCATTGAATTTAAATGAACTTTTCCCTATGTTAAGAAAGGTTATGAAATAATAACATAAAAGTATACATTCATATTATATTCCTATTACCTATATCTGGACTGTAAGTAACCTAAAATTCGTATTTTTAATTTATGACGTTATTGAAATTAACAAATGATGAGTTAGATATTGCGATATCCGAAATAGTCAAGTTATTAAAATGGATTATACTGATAAACATTGATTAGCATTAGTTTCATCATTCAACTCATGACTACATGTAATTCGTTTAGATCACATATCCCTATACAGTATAAAGGGGACCATCATAGAAAGGTTGCATTTACGTTTCTGATAGATGACACATACCATATAAGGCAGAAGGGCAATCTAGGTATCCATTGTACTAACCATGTAGTAAAGGTCTTCCTATATTAGAACATGAATCAAATGGGAGCTGGGATTAGTTGATTGATGCAGATTTCGAAATTTTGATTATTTGAAAACATTTTAAAATCTTTTGTTGTTACAAGAAAATGTATATTTAATATCTATTAATTGATATAAATAGTCTTATAGGTCATGTTTTAGAATGACAGTTGATATTTTGTTTCGTTATCGGTTCTAGTATTGCTTGCCCTTTCATAAATAGTTGATATCCAATCCTAATTTCTGGGCCATTGGTCTAATATGTTATCAGTTAGTTAATTTTCTACTCCGATTGGCACTAATACACCAAAAGAGGAGCTTGGGGAGAGAGTGAGACAGATAAAGAAGAGCTTGGGGAGAGAGTGAGAGATATAAAGAGGAGCTTGGGGAGAGAATGAGAGAGATAGAGAGGAGCTTGGAGAGAGAATGAGAGAGTTAAAGAGGAGCTTGGGGAGGGAGTGAAAGAGATAAAGAGGAGCTTGTGTGACGTTATCGGTTTACTTCCTTATAACGTTTCAGTGTATGGGCTCTAAGTGATAGAATCCTACTCTGTCTAGTATTTTCAGATTCCTTTTCCTCAATATATCTCTTTCTACTAAATACTCATGGTACCATGCCCTAGAACCAACTTGCCAATATGGTTCCGACCTCAGGCCTCTGGTCCAAGCTTAACTGTATTTAGGGTAATAATGGTAAAGTAATTAACACTTAAAGAGAATATATTCATTAGTCAAGCAAGGGTTATTACAAAGAGTATCTCCACTAGAACGCTCACAAGTTAAGGTCTCAATAACTACGAACAGGAGATAAGGTATGTAGCTCGCGAGAGCAGATCGGTAACTGACTTGAATGTTACTTACTTACAATCATATAGGTTCGTGATGATAGTAATGCATACACAATTGCTGTGTTTGCATTACCACACTTGGGGAGAGAGAGAGAGAGAGAGATAAAGAGGAGCTTGGGGAGAGAATGAGAGAGATAGAGAGGAGCTTGGAGAGAGAATGAGAGAGTTAAAAAGGAGATTGGGGAGGGAGTGAAAGAGATAAAGAGGAGCTTGGGGACAGAGTGAGAGAGAAAAAGAGTAGCTTGGGGAGAGAGTGTGAGAGATAAAGAGGATCTTGGAGAGAGAGTGAATGAGATAAAGAGGATCTTGGGGAGAGAGTGAAAGAGATAAAGAGGAGCTTGGGGAGAGAGTGAGAGAGATTAAGAGGAGCTTGGGGAGAGAGAGAGAGAGAGATACAGAGGAGCTTGGGGAGAGAGGGAGAGAGATACAGAGGAGCTTGGGGAGAGAGAGAGAGAGATAAAGCCTAATCGTTTTGTTGAGACTGAAAATAACTGAATGTATAAAATCCAAAGGTATCTTTTAGCTTCTTCAAATAGATGATTATTATACTAGCAAACATTATTGAAATTAAAGCTTCTGTAACCATTAAAAATGCCATTGCTATGAGCTTTAATGTGAAAAGTTTATAAAGTTATAGAGAATATAACAGATTGTTGACTTTCGTAAACCAAGTGGTTTGAAGCAAATAATGAAAATCAAACAACCTTCAAAAATAATCAAATGAAAATATATATAATAGATTTAATATTCTCCATCTGGACTATATTTACAATTTTAAAACCAATTACAGACCGCAATATGTATTTTTTTTTCTCTTTTAAGCTACAGAGAAACACACCAATAAGTCTAAGAACCAAAAACGTTTTTTTACTTATATAGGGGCTTGAGTTCCATGTACATTTGTATACTTTTTTTTCAATAAATATTACCATGTGTACAAGGCTCATGCCTATCCCAAACATGCGTTTTAATGTAGTTTCCAGTCGTCAGATGGAGCTGTCAACACAATTATGACGGATAAGTGAGATCATCATGTTTACGCTTGTAATACACCAGTCAGTTGGTAGAGCGGTTCATGCAGGTATACTAATTATATTGAAATCGATATACCTAATGAAATTGGCCTAATGTTACATAAATATAGATGATTAGAATGAATCGAAGTGATTGCAATTAGAAGTAGAAGTTATAATTTTGAATCAACACACTTGAATATATATTGTAATATTTTTAAAATAATGAAGGCTTTATTTTATTAGATTTTACCTAGATAAAGTATAACTCCTCTATAATTAAATCCTGTATAGTGAATTTAATGTCCTGAGTAAGGAAGTAGCCTCAATAGTAAACAAATTTTCATTAATATCATGGCCATAATTTTTAGAAAAGGTATGCCATATTAAAGAAAATTTGTTCACTATAGAGGCTAGAGGCAAGACACAACTGTCACTATATAGGTTTTCACTATAGAGGAGTTCAACTGTATTACATCAAGTATTTGTAAAATATAATTAACTTCCTATCGGATAGTACTCTTATTTTCGGCGATCAAAATATTTTCATCTCCCGAAATACCTCTCATTCCCTGTACCGAATTACCGAACATTCCCATTTTGTTATTGAACACGTGTTCCCCAGGTTCGTCCGCCAAGTGATTAATCATTGTGAACATGTCGAGCTACATGGAATATTCGCTAAAAATAACTGCTATTATATACCTATTTATGCTGTTACTAAACAATTATGATCAGAATTTGAAGAACCAAAATGAATCGGTTTCTGAAAAAGGATTCCAGAGCTCAATTGCTCATGAACGATGATCGATCTGAGCGTTTTGGGCAATTTGACACGAAGCTTCCTATTCGTGGGAGTTGTTAATGTTAAAAAATGAGGTGTTTTGGTGTTAAATGTTTGTTGAATTAAATATCACATGTGATTGATTATAGAGTGTATTTGGAATTTATTATTTAGAAAATCTTATATCAATTGGAAAGGAATTGGCAGTACACCTCAATACTATAGTTAGGATTTCATTTTATTTTGAGAAGTTTGTAATAAAATTGTAAAAAAAATACAATCAAATTCATTATTTAATAGAAAATCACAAATTTAAAAGAATTCTGAAAATCTATTTTGTTGAATATTAGAATTCACAGAAAAAATAATCCTAATAGGAAAAGATTCCAATTTATAACATAAACTATAGCTACGTAAAATATTAAGAAGTACTAATCATAGAAAAATGTATATAGTCGCGGTAAAAAAAATCTTTGATGCAAGTTGGAAAATATAATAGATATATAGTTACCACGGTAAATTATTTGACAAAAATCGAATCCTAATTTTTTAATATATTTCCATTTCTTGTAGTGTATCGTTATTCGTCGGACATTTACTGTGCTATTTAATGATTACACACAATCAATATTTACCGCAATGAACTATACCGATCATTTTTTTCACCAAAGTATCATTTTCCAAGTGAATTTAGTTACAGTGACATCATTTTCAAGTCGTAAAATGAACATCAAAATATCGTAAAGAGACCCAGTAAGAGCTCCCTCCATTCTTGTTCCATAATTTTAAAGAGTGAAAAGTAATGTTTTTTTTCCATTATTTGCCGTAAGAGAGTCACACTGTTGTACTTTGTCCCCTTCTTTATTTTATGGTTTGTGAAGTACTTACTTTTTATAGTTCATAAGGTGACGTGAAATAAGGAGGTGGGACATGCGAGGGAGTTTGTTTTGCAAAATGATTTTAGGAGGGTTTGTGGCTGTTTTATGTATTTGCATATTGAACTGTTCAACATAGTTCAACCGAAAAAAAATTCAGAAAATTTTGTGTCGAAAATTTTAATTTTTTTTGGAAAATTTTGTGTCAATAAATTTTTTTAGAAAATTCTGTATCAAAAAAAATTATTGGAAAGTGTCCTTTTGGGTGAAATCTGCTGATTTGAGACAGTGCTTTGAAAAAAAAATCGGTTTCAGCAAACTTGATTCCGTAATCAGTTTTAGTGACCAGGAATGATAAAGGTTAAACCATATAATAAAACAAAAATATATTATTTATCATAGGAGTCACTTATAATGTCACGAAATTATTGAGAATTCAGAATATTTTAGAATTATTCTACAAATGTATCAAGGTTTATTTTCCAGAAATTAATTACATTCCCATTTTCATACATTTTTTTTGTTAATGATAAATGTCGCATCAGAGGTATAACAATGTCATTAAGGTTGTAAATACATACGTTATCTCCATATTGGATATTCCATTAATATTTCCAATAGTTATAAGGAGCAGCAGTAGAGATGCTCTCTAAGTTTCTTTTTTCCCTAACAGCAGTTATCATCGAGGGTGTCCTCTCTAATTCAGGGTAATAATGGTAGTCTTTTTGGGGTAATTACAGTGCTCCGATATTATGATTTATTCGATTATTTACTATCGTGATTCGCGGTATGATTTGCCGTGACGGTTTTACACTCGGTATGATTGATGGCTCATGAGGCATAGTGTAACGCCAATATCGGTTGTATTGGGTGCCGACGTGAAACTATTACACGCAGATATCATTAGTAATTCTCTGTGATTTATGCAAGTGTTTAATCTTCAAAAAATACTTATGTTTTAATTAGAACTTTTTATGAAGGAAGACGAATTCGATGGTGATTTTTAGTTTTTATTCAGAAATAAATGGTCTTGTACATACAATGGCTTGTTGAAATGGGCAATATGGATTCCTTATGCATTTTTAAGATATCAGAAATGGATATGGTTATAATTTTAATCATTTTGAATGAATATTTAAATATAAAATGAATAGTTTTGCAGCATCTATACAATTCCTCGTTAAAATGAGCACTCAAGTAACTAGGATTGGTTGAGCAAAAACAACCAACTCGGGATGGTTGTTTTTACTCAACCAAACCTATTGAAATTATTATTATTATATTGTGTTTTCTTATATGACCAAAGATGTGGAACTGACCGATAATTCGGAACCTACCCTATTTGCAATGTGAATAAAATTATAGCAAATTTGGTCTCCCAAAACCTTATTTCAATCCTTTTGTGCATCCACACTGCTCTCATTCGGTAAATTGTGGGAACATCCTTAGGTTCATTTGTACCTCTCCGTATGCAAATGGCATTGAAGAGACAAGTGTTTCAATATCCCCAACTAAATGATCTCCCTTCGGATCTTCTCCCACAGCTAGGCATTCATCTTCCATTCTAACGAGATCATCAAGATCTCTAATTGGGATATCTTCCTTATTATGAAACTATGCAAACCTAGGTAGAACATTGCCAAAGTGCTACATATTTAATCTTCAGTGTGTATTCTGATGGGAAGCTATCACATATTGAAGACCAAACGTTGGTTTGAAGATCAGAGCAAACAGTTCGAACCTAATTTTTATTCTAATCACAAACTGAAGTGAACTCGAGTCTGTGATTTTTAATATCCTATTTAGAGTATCATTTGGCTGAAGAATGTTCTCCAAGAGATGAATTCCAAGCACTTCCAATAAACGCCTTCAGTTCTTTGTGTAATATTTTAATACAGACTGACAATGAGAGTCGATATTAACGGTGGATGACTAGGCAGAAAGTAAAGAACTAATAGGTGACACTTTGAAACATGGTTTTCTTTGCTACATGGTATTATGGTGGGCGACAGAGGTGACGGGACATACGGGATTAATTTCGCTTATTTTTCATGTAGGTGTTTTTTTTTCGAATCTATTATTCATCAGTATAAGTGATTTGATATTTTCAAATGACTTCAAAAACAACCATCTTTATTTTTTATTTTTTTGCTTTTGATAAAATAATTTTTTATTCCATTGTAAAGTAGAAGGTATTATTTTTTCTATATATTTTGTCAGTATAAGTGATTATTATTAATCCTCCGTTTCTTATTTCACCGTAAAGTTGAAAGTCACATTTTTTTGTATAATCAAACTAATAACTCATACTTTCAAATATTTTATATCCAGTCATTTCGAAAGTTGAGAAATTTTAATTATTGTTTGCTAATTTGATTCCTGAAAGCTAAAGAAAGTAGCGATTCAGTGGCAGCAAAAAGTGCTTCTCAAAACATAGGCACAAAAACAAATCATCTGACTATTAAAAACAGCTCATACCTATCTTACAGTATAATATCTTCCTATTGAAATCACTGATGGGAAACCTGTTCCTAAGATTGTTTTATAAGACAGAAGAAAATTTGTCTCTTATTTTCCCATTGAAAATTATGATTGAATGAATATGGAAAATTATTTTTCAAAAAATCTCCAATTTTGACAAAAAAACATTTCATATGTAAAAAATCATACAATAATTATAGTATTAATAATTATTAAATGCAGTTAATCAATTATTTAGAATACATTTACAAAATAAAAATTTTCACTGAAGCAGTCGTACAGTAAAGTAAAATTAGTTATTCCTAATAACTATGTCACTAGGGCCCCTATAAGTTGAATCAAAATATAACTGTATGTAGACAACATCTAACTTTCATCTATGCTAATTATCATAACTGAATAATAATATATAGCACAGTGTGCAACCTACACTTTAAATGGTAGAGAAAGTCCAGAGCTATAATTGCTTGTAAGCATACACAGATTATCATGTTTTCTAATTTGAGAGCTCATTAAATGGCCCCATCCACATTCAAACCATTGTCAACAGTCTTATAATTGGGGTACGAGGCCCTATTGGGGATATAGTAATTATTATTGGGATAGAATGAAGTATAATTTGTATATTAGTTACTTCGGATTATGATTTTGACTCTCAAAAATTAGAATTTCGAGAGTAAGAAATGATTTTGTCAGTGTATTAATTTTTGTTTTAAAATACGAACTTGAATATAAACCCGTTATAATAATTGAACTCGCAAAAGATGAACAACTAGTACTGAACTAGGATATAAATATATGTATTGTAACACATTCAATGCAATCATACACTAGTTTTTGTTTCTACAAATTATCATTCAGGATGAAAATTGCGTGATAACTTACTATAATATACCTTTGAATAAACATTACAAACCTATATCGTATAACTTAATAACTGTTAGAATGAAAGGAACTATTATTTATTTTTATAAAAAATATTATATATCTATTTTTAATTTAAACCTCCACCAACATTTTCTACTATAGTAATGCATAAATAATAAAAACAAGGGCCAACTTACAATAAATATTACTATGTCGAATTATTTCAGTAAAATTTGAGATATTCAATACAGGTTTGGGTGATTTTTCACCTGCATTTGATTGTACGGTGATAGATCATAAAACTTTGCGCTATGAGGGATAGTGAGAGAAACCCGTGGACTTGATGAAGAATGTATCAACACTGATCTTTTTTAATATGAAAATGGAATAATATTAAGTTGTGTAATATTTAGGGTGAGTCACGAATAATCGGTTGGTTTCACATCTTTGGTCGTATAAGAAAAAATTGACATATTATTGGTATCCATATTACCTGAAGGTATCATTGATACCAACTGAAATTCTCATATATTCTCGTGGAAAAAGTAGGAGGAGCTTAGCAAAAAGTCTGATGGAAACACTTAAAAATCCCTACGTGTGTACGACCCTTTAGGAAATAGTGAACGAAAAGCAATAATGCCAGACTGCAGAAACTGGTTTAGTGTTCCCCATGAAATCCTCTTAAAAGGAATCAATTTGAACTCCATAACTAAGATAACTACACGTTCAACTCTATGCTAATTTCAGTTCTTTAATTTTCGGTTACTCCATATTCTTTGAGAGGCTTCTCCTGTTCAGCTTTGAAATGGGCAGTAAAAAGATATTAAATTGGCAGAAGGAGAAGCTGTCTTCGTAGCCTGGCTCTCTTAATTGAGACAATTGCATGCTAAAATGCTAGCAGTAACTCGATCATTAAAAACTTTATTGGTCATTGCACCGAACCACTTTGCCAAATTAGTACAAAGGTTACTCTCTTCTCAGGAAAAATAACGTACGTCAAATTTATTTATCATCATACATTTAACTTGACAGTAGCATACAGTATGATTAATAATAAAAGTTGAAGATTTATTTAAATTAATCTTTTTTAATTAATAATCGAATAGGAAGAATGATTAATATAAATATCATATCGAAAGTTGAAAAGTTATGTAGGATCTTGATCATGTCTTCTTAATTATGGTCTTACAATTGCTTTAGTCTATTAACAAATTCACTATAATATAGTTAGTTTAGTGGCCTGAGTAAGGAAGTAGCATCTATAGTGAACATATTTTCTATAGTCTGCCATTAAATGACAATTTCTTTTCTAAAACTAATGGCCATTGATGGCAGACTAAGCAAATTTGTTCACTATAGAGGCTACTTCCTTATACAGGACACAACATTCACTATACAGGATTATTTCATTATAGAGGAGCTCTACTATATATCTGTTTATGGCAGTTCTTATATCCCTTTTATCGAAAAGAATTATTGCTTCTCTATTTTCTTGAGTAAAACCAGAACTCGAAAATTTGGTTGATTATGAAGCAAACCATCTTATTTAGCCAACCAGTACCTATAAATTCGCCAAGTTTTACAGAGTAGAACACTCTACTATGGAATATCAGGTAGCACGCAAGTAAATGGAAATTACAAACCTGAAATGACTGAGGATAATCTTTAAATAGATTTATTTACATGTCATTTAATATATATTTTTTATTATTAACTGCAATTGTCCCCACTTTATTATCAAAGTGACAATTATTCTATTCTCTTTTTTCTATTTATTTGCCACTCCTCCTCTCTTTTCTCTCCACATGATAGTGACTTAGTTGAATAACAACCGTACTGATCTAATAGAAACTCAGTCGCAACCTACCTCATATAATCAACTAACTAACTTAATAACAAAGAATAGGAATTAATATATCCATTCATATACACCTTTTTTTAACGAACTTATCTTTTAATTTATCAATATAATTTATCTATATTGACATCTGATATATCATTTATTGAAAACACAAAACATACTATAATAGTAATTCATATTTTCATTTCAAATTTGACACAATATTCAGTGTCGTTCGGATAACTTTCTGTGCTGCTTACAGTATACCTCTACTGTAGCTATACATGTTATCTAGGACTGTATAGTGAATACAGTATACCTAATATGTTCCTACAGGTTACAGTGCACAGTACTCACTCTCTCTTTCTGGTTTCAGTAGCCGTTACTAGTAGTAGTACAGCTAGGTATCACTTTAACTACTTCTCCATGCTAATGAGTAACCAACTGATAATGCGTAATTGAAGCTTTTTCTTCGTAATGGCAATCTATCAACTCCTACAGAGACGAACAAGAAGTCAGAGACGTGCATACTATCAAAGATTTTGGAAAGTGTTGCTAATTCGGTTACGATTATATAGTAACAGAAACCCAGTCGAAATATTATTGCCGATGGCGAGAAGTTACTCAATGACGATTGATATTTCCAGGTAAATTTCCTTCGTAATTTATCTCGAAATTGAAAACATATAAATTCTACCGTCATTCGTCGGACATTATCGACAAAAATTTTGCCGATATTGTCTGTAATTTTGATATTTTACGATTAATGGAAATCAAAAATCACAGAAATCGGCAATGATAAACAATTCGCCGATTGTAAATTTCCATAGTGGGTAAAAAACAAAAAAAGTGCTGCAAATTTACTTATATTTATTACTTTCAAACTGCTCAAATTAAAACCTTTCTAATCCTTACAATCTTTTTGCTCCTTTATATAAATAATACTTACAAAGCTTAAATTAGTTAAGTAAGCTCATGATGACAGACTAGAAAGCAATAATAGGACAATTCAGGTTTTCGATAATGATCTGACTGTACCTAGCTTCAGCTGATAGAAAATAAGTTCCTAGGAGATCAAGAGGTCAGATGGAAGAGTACTCTATACAATATTCTGCCTGAGAAAACTTACTTTAATATCTACACTTCATGCAAAATTCCAGCAAGTTAGACCATGAGAAAATGATTCGGAAGATATTATCCCATTATTTTTGCTGTGTCAAAAAGAAGGAAAATTTAGTTAATTGTCCTCTTATAAAAATTGATTTCGAATTTGACAATTCAAAATTGTAGACGTAACAAGAAATTCAAATTTTACAAATTTTTCATTCTACTTGATAATTAGAATACAATAAAAATTATGAAATGTCAATTAATTGTTTTCTTATATCTTTATTTTTGAAAAAAAGTAGTTTTATGGCAGTTATATATTTTCTATAAGCTGAATCTATAGTTTTCACTCAATATATTTTTCTATCGCTTATTAAAAAAGTGATTCAAATTTTGAGTGACACAATTCCTACTATGGCCCAGAGTCCGTAAGATGGGTGATGCGAACGGTAAGTTTCTAACTGGTTCTCTCTGAGTAATAGCAGTACAATTATGTTCAACTGGTTGCAGACCTGTGGTTGAGTCTAATTTGACGGTTAGGAGCGGTTAAGTGGCTACTGCGGGTTGAATGCATCCACAGACTTGCAGGTCAACCATTCACAAAATGATCAGGTATACCTTTTGTAAACTGCAGGTCGAAAGGAGTTAATAATTGTATGTCTGCATTATCATATATAATTCTATATAGAAAACAATTTACATTAAAAGTAGGTAAAGATCGTTATTGTCATTGAGACTAAAATTATAAAAACTATAGGAGTTCATAAGCATGCATATAAAAATAAAATGTTTTTTTTTTTATAACAATATAATTTTTTATGAATGAAGAATAGAATTACTATAAATAGTAATACATGTTATAGTGAAGTCTTTGAAAATCATGAGGAACTGAATTTTTTTTTCCTATGGCCACATCAAAGATTTCTCCCTGGATGAATTGATGGATCTCACGATCAGTTAAATCATTAATTATACTTATGATCTATTTCATTAAGTTTCAAAATATTCTAGCACATTCTACAAACCTAGAGGAACTCACAGAAAATAATCTGCATCTGTTCTGTTCGTAGATAACTACTGTCTCAACAGAGCTGAAGATGTTAAACAGAATGTCTGAGGTGCTGTTACCGTATCTTGCAAAGTGGATAGCGAGAGATTGCCTAATGGGTTAAAGGAGAGATGCTACCTAAAATATATCACATCCTTTGATAAAAGGATTTAAAATGAAGTTGTATTTACTTTCATATAGGGAAAGATTGTTGATAGCGGTTAACATGTCAATTCCATGTAGTTATCAAAATCGAACATATCCATTAAACACTTTATGACCAATAATTAAATTTATGCCAGAAAAAAATTTAGAATTTTGATGATAATCTTGTAATATATAGTTAAAGAAAGCCTATTTAACAATAAAAGAAAAAAATATATATACTATATTTCTTAATATTAAATATTCACAATAATATTCAACTAATGTAAGCGTACACATTTGATCTAATAAATGATGAGTACACATGTTATATTCGTTTTTTTAAGGAAAATATCTTTAAAAAACTTCGCTAAATACATCATTTTAAAAGGGAAAAATATATTGCATTACGGTCGCCATAAGGGTCAAACTAATCTAACAGTTTTATGTCATTAAATTATTTCCTTATCACAGGATAATTCTTAAGGATTTCTCATTCATCAAGCAACAAATTCTCTCATCCTTCCCCCACTACGGATCCCATAAATCTTGGTTCTTTTTCTTAATTTCATTTCATCAGAATAAGATCTTGGATTTTTAGGCGTCAAACCACTAATTTTTGTTAGTTTTCGTATGGAGAATAGGAGGTGGTGAAAAATATTTGGGGAATGTTTTTTTTATATTAATGGAAGGGTGAGGAAGAATTCGATATTAGATCAGAGAAAATTTAACTTTATTATATATTATAGTATTTTGTTATATGTAAAACATGAGTGTTCATTTTTTTAATAGGTGTTCTAGAATAATTGAAAAAAAAATCATATCTTTATCTGCTCTACATGAACTCTTAATTTTATAATTTGTTCTATTTATATATAATTGTTTGTCCCTAACTAAAGGAGTAACCTAAACATGGCTTGAATATTTTAAAATAATTATTAAAAAATTAATTACACTATAGGTTGTACAAGAGGTTTTATTTTACTTATAAAATTTATTTAATTATATACCCTAAAAAAGTATCTTATACATATATGGCTTATATATTTATATTATTTTATACCAATCTACTTACACTATAGGTTGTACAATCGGGTCAATCAACCGTGTTTAATGTAGATTGTGTAGCCTGTAAATAGGGAGTAGGGAATCTGTACAACAAACCACACCCTCCATTGTGTGACCAACTCGGCCAAAGATCCCACGCAAAATACCTATGCTCAATATCTCTATTATATGGCAATATATGTATTATTGTGCTAGTTAAAATGTATTCATCATTATTTTATTACTAGAGTATTTGCCCTTTAAAAATATCGGGTCTCCAATAGTAATTCAACACCCATTGTTAAGTTATTTTTAGTAAATTAAAGTAAAATTGTTTTTTTTTTTTTTGCATAAACTGATACTTTTTTCATAGAAAAAGCATTTAAAAAATTGAATGAAAACAGGAGAATTTAAATATCAAGTCAATATATTCGCGTGCGTATCATAGATACATTCCTCATGTTTAATACCCGTCATGTAGAAGCGGACACCAAATAAATAAATAAATAAATAAACAAATAAATAAATAAACACACTAAGGAAATTATTAGTATAGATAATATTAGGAAGAGCATGGTTATATACTCAATGTCTTACTATATGGAAGTGGCAATATATTTTATACCGTGTTGGTGAAAATGTATGCATTTTAGTTATATTATTATATTTAGAACATGGTTATATATATCAAGTATAAAAGACAATTTCAAACTGCACTGTCCCTTTATATATATTGTGGAAAAAAAAGTTAATTAAGTTGGATTAATGTATTAAAATAAATAAATTTTATAGGTCTCTTTCTTGGACCAAGCCAAAACTCATTCATAAATCAATATAAAAATTAATGGTGGCCTCTATATTGATCAAATATCTTTTTTTTTAAATTACACAGAAACGTTTGGGTTTTAAGTTAGAAAAAAATTAAAACATGTAACCCAATCAGAAAGAAATTTAGAAGAAATATATTCTTTAAATAAATTTAAAAAATATATATAAATTAAACAATTGGAAAAATAATATAATTTCTTTTCATTAAAAAATAGGAAAATAATGTATTTCTTTTTGACAATAAACACTTGGAACCATCATATGTAACTATGCTGTATTACTTATTAAAACTCTCCTAAATACAATTATTCTGCTCAAATACCTGGTCTTTGTAATGCAATGATAAAGTCAATGAATGGATGCACAAACACAATTAGGTCAGAAATATGGGGGTGAATGCCCCCTCGTTATCATAAGAGGGCAGCATAATATTGACTCAACGGCCATAGAGTACGATTGAAGTAATGGTATGATAATGCATTATATTATTCCAATTATCTACAAATTTATATTCTTACTTGGTTCAGTGCGGTTAAATTTCTAAGTCATAATCATTTATGACCACCAATGATCGTCCATGGATCAGCACATAATATTCGTTGAAGACTCAACCGTATCATAATCTTTGCTTATCGTAATTTTATTGAAGTCATAACCATATATTACCACCTATGATTTTACACGGCACAGCAAATCATCCATACCTAAAGAATATCTCTATGAGCACTTTAACAGTTTTTGCAAACTGGCCAAACATCTATGATCGGTTATGATTCAGTTCATCATAATCGTAAGAGTTCTGACGTCCATGAACATTTCTCACTTTAGATTATGAGCAGAATCTCATTTCTGTGAGTTGAGCCATGATCTTCTATAGTAAATTTCTGCATCCGATATAATCATTGATGGCTCCACTGAGAAATTTAAACATGGAAGACTGGTTGCTATAGAAATAATGTACATGGAAATGATTATATACAGGTTTTTATATTATTGAATATATATGCTCCTCAATGGTCATTGATTCTATAATTATCTTCTAATATTCATTATTTTACATATATATATTCCCTTAATATCCCAGGAATAAATCCTTCTTGCCTTGGATATAACCAAGATTAGTAGCAAGCAAGGTATTCCAGTTGAATGTCTCTCACTGAAAGTAAATATACTCTTACCTGGAAATCTCAATTTGTTGATTACCTGAATTGGTGTGAGAGATGGAGATGAATCTGTACGTGTGTGATGTATAAACGGATCTCAATGCTTCGTTCCAATACGTTTTAATCAAACTAAGATATCCCGTTTGACATGCTAGTTTATATTGATTGAGAAATTTTGAATGGTTGCAGATACTGAATAAAAATATATTTAGTAAGCCTCTGAATAAAAATATTGAGACAAGATTGGTATTCTTCTCTTCACTCTACGTTGGATTTTGTCCATGTCGAGATATTAATTTAGTTGGTTCTTATTATGTAATTTATTTATGTGTATCTTCTATATAAACATCTTACATTTAACAAGATTGTACGTAAAACAAAAGTTCAAAGTACAAATGGTTTTGAGAAATATTAGTTTTAAAACCGAAACAACGTATAAAAAATCATCTGAAGAATAACAACAACAACAACAAAACCCATCGATTCGCAACATTCAAAGAAATGAAACCGCAATTTGACAAGTAGAACAAGAGCTGAATTTCAAGTGGACGAATTGTTTGTCCTTCGAACACCGATTGTTTTCTTTTCTTCAGCCAAAAAGGCATATCTTTCGAAAGAGATACAATATAAAGATTTCGATGAATAGAATACTGAAAAATATTCAGATTTGCCGCTTTTGTGCAGTTTTTGATTCTCTCGAAACTTTACACGTAACATTAATAACAAAAGAGTCGTACATCTCAGAAAATTATGTTCATATCTGTATAAGCTGGCGGAGTCATATAGCCTCTGAAGCTGGAAAGTTTCCAGGCACGTTTTATGGCACGGCATTAGTCTAATGTTTTAAACCATAACTTGGTACTTATTTGTGAGCTAAAGTATCCCTACTGAAGACTTATAATTAACCACTGCCTCGCCTCTAAAAGCCAAAATGATAACATTATTGCAATTCGTAAACTTGGATGTTTTAGGTATTAGGATTAGTTAAGAATTACCGCTATTCTAATCTTTTAATGTGTATTTGATTATAGCATTTATATTTATTTTATATAGATAATATATGAATATAAAGGGACGATTCTCAATGATTTAGTTGATTTTCTCATTTTAGAAATATATTATTTTTTGATATTCAGGTCTTTCAAATACTTGAATACTGTAGAAATGAATATATTTAAATGAAATATACGAATAATAAGGCCTTTAGAAAATTAATGTACAATACTCTAAGGTTACAATTACATTACATACTATTGTTTTTTTTTCGGGAAATTAACCACATTAATTTCAGTTTCAATTTGGAGTTCATGAAAATTAATGTTTACAAATTCTTAAAACTGCGGTCTTAGGTGACTTTATTTGCCACTGTATAATTTTATATGCAATTCAAATAATCAATAATTATTTCAATATTTAAAATACATATAAATTATTCAGTTAAATTTTTTTTAGAAATATTCATTATGATATATCAAATTTACTCCATCAAAGATCAACAAAAATTGAATATAATGGTTTAAATTTTGTTAAAAAATTACATTATAAAGAGCTTATATAATATAGCATATAAAAATAATGGAAATGATTCTTGATGTATGTTGATTCCACCTTGTCCGTTAATTATTTAATATTTTTTCACATATCTGAACATATTTATTACATTGATTACTGTAATAAACTAAACATAAAGTGTATCCGTAATTATATTATCACTATTTAATAATTTAACATTTCTAAAAATAAACGTTACTAATTAAAATTCTTCTAGATATTATAAAGTCGGTCTGGGTAGGCGATGATATATTTTGAAAATAATTGGAAATTAGAAAACGATGATTTGTTAATTTAAACTCATGTGTAGTCTCTTTTCTCTGATAGTATAATACACTAAATGTAAGACTAGAAAAAGGAGCTTCAACGTTTCTTGATGACTCCTTGCATAGAGATAGGCGCATATCATATCCCACTGCCGACAATTTAGTCTGAAATATGCCAGGGAATGTTTCATGGTGCAAAATAACAGCTATAAAGATGTAAAATAGATAGCAGCGAGTAAGTAATTTGGTGATAAGTTATTGCCATTCGGTTTCGGATTCGCTTGACCGCTCGGCACGAGAGCTTCGAAGAAAATCGCCACATCCGCCACCTTGTTTCTGACGCTAGAGAAATTGAGTGTCGTACATTGTGTGAATGGTTAAATATTCACTGCAGCGGACCAGTTCAGTCATCTTATTGCTTGTGATTTACAGCACCCAATTTCGCATAGGGAACAAAGCGGAGGAAAATGTATGCACTATACTATAGGATATTTAAACCGTAGAGTTATGATAAACTGCTCTAGAGAGAGGAAGTGATGCAGCGATTGCAGGAAGCTAATGAAGACGGTGTAAAACCTTATCTTGTTTCAGTTATATCATTTCTCCATTGAACTCACGCTAGATTGACAGTCACGTGAGGACAAAATAAGGATTTGAGCGTCCCCGCAAGACGCGATATTATTTTGGCCACTGACTCACCACTTTAAACGCAGCGTTGTAGATTTTTTTTCAGGTTTCAAGCTTTCGAATAGAAAAATTTCGGTTCATCATCAGGACAAGAATGGAACACCTAGACCTGACAATGAATTTTGTGACCAATATTGTAAGTTGGATAATGGATACTATATCTTTATTTGAGCTTTCTATCTTTTAGCTTATTATTACTAATTAATCTATTAATATTTTGAAATTTGTAACCAAAGAGGGAAAAAGTTGTTAGTACCTGTCCTATATCTATTGTTGACAATATTCGTTATCTAAAGAGAATTATACTTTCTTATTATCTATAATAACATAAATTATGGTTATACGAATAAAACTATCAGTATATAACCTATTTAAATATATGCAATCGAATTAAAATAAGAGACTCGATTTACTCCATCTGACAAATTAAATCTAAAAGAGATACGAATAAACCATCCGTCAATCTTTCTAGCTTTAGTTAAATGTATATTTGCCTTCAATAATTTTCATTTTTTGATTAACTGACTTTTTTCTTTTTTTAATATCCTCACGTTGTAAAAAATATCTCATTTTCAATATGCACCTACTGGTCCTAAGTGTAATATTAATTCCTAGTGTCTTCGAGTTCCTACGTATGTCCTCTTGTTCCTATGTGTGTCCTCTTGTTCCTAAGTATGTTCTCTGGTTCCTAAGTGAGTTCTCTTGTTCCTATAAGTGTCCTCTTGTTCCTAAGTGTGTCCTCTTGTTCCTTTATGTGTCCTCTTGTTCCTAAGTGTGTCCTCTTGTTCCTTTATGTGTCCTCTTGTTCCTATGTGTGTCCTCTTGTTCCTATGTATGTCCTCTTGTTAATATGTGTGTCTTCTTGTTCGTAAGTGTGTCCTCTTGTTCCTATAAGTGTCCTCCTGTTCCTAAGTGTGTCCTCTTGTTCCTTTATGTGTCCTCTTGTTAATATGTGTGTCCTCTTGTTCCTAAGTGTGTCCTCTTGTTCCTAAGTAAATTTTCTTGTTCCTATGTGTGTCTTCTTGTTCCTATGTATATCCTCTTGTTCCTATATGTATGTCCTCTTGTTCCTATGTGTGTCCTCTTGTTCCTATGTATGTCCTCTTGTTCCTATATGTATGTCCTTTTGTTCCTATGTGTGTCCTCTTATTCCTATGTATATCCTCTTCTTCCTATGTGTATGTCCTCTTGTTCCTAAGTATGTCCTCTTGTTCCTATGTGTGTGTCCTCTTGTTCCTATGTGTGTCCGCTTATTCCTATGTATATCCTCTTGTTCCTATTTGTATGTCCTCTTGTTCCTATGTATGTCCTCTTGTTCCTATGTGTGTCCTCTTGTTCCTATGTATGTCCTCTTGTTCCTATGTATGTCCTCTTGTTCCTATGTGTGTCCTCTTGTTCCTATGTGTGTAATCTTGTTCCTAAGTATGTCCTCTTGTTCCTATGTGTGTCCTCTTGTTCCTATGTGTGTCCTCTTGTTCCTATGTGTGTCCTCTTGTTCCTATGTATGTCCTCTTGTTCCTATGTGTGTCCTCTTGTTCCTAAGTATGTCCTCTTGTTCCTATGTGTGTCCTCTTGTTCCTATGTGTGTCCTCTTGTTCCTAAGTATGTCCTCTTGTTCCTATGTGTGTCCTCTTGTTCCTATGTGTGTCCTCTTGTTCCTATGTGTGTCCTCTTGTTCCTAAGTATGTCCTCTTGTTCCTATGTGTGTCCTCTTGTTCCTATGTGTGTCCTCTTGTTCCTAAGTATGTCCTCTTGTTCCTAGGTACGTCTACTTGATGTAAATTATGTCTTCTGGACCCCCCCCCAAAAAAAAAAAAAAAAAAAAAGATTGTCAAAATGAGAAAATAAAACTTCTTTTTTCAATTTCTTAATAACAATATTTATTGATTAGACAAATATCTCAAAGATTTAAACTACTACTTTCTACTGAAATCAAACATGCATCATATTGTTTGTGAAAATTAATACGCAATGATTTACGTATACTTTCTTTGACCATAAATATATCTAACTGATAAACTACAAACAATAAAAAGAGTCAATATTCATTTTAATCTTTATTTGTTACTACTCGGCATTCTGTAATTGAAAATCTGTATGCAATTTCCAGTTCAATTTTCTGTTTCGCGATCAAAGACGCAGTCGGTTCGCAGAAAAATGATGGTACGAGAAGAAACGGATAAAATCTGGAATGGAAATGTGATAGTTTGATCTTTGCTATATGGAATGTAGCAAAGAAATATATAAATATTTATTCATATTAGAAAATTGTTGTCATTTGTCTACAAGAAATGAGAGGGATGTATCACGATGATTGATATTTTATTGGTACTTTTCAAATGTCTAGCTATTTCAATAAAAAAAAATTCATTGAGAGTGATATGTATTTTTGTCCCAAACTTAATATTCATAATCATGAACAACTAAAACTAAAAAAAAACTACAACTGTCCAACTTATGAACACCTATATCACCTCTTCACCACTGTCCAATTGATGAACACCTACATCACCTCTTCACCACTGTCCAATTGATGAACACCTCCATCACCTCTTCACCACTGTCCAATTGATGAACACCTACATCACCTCTTCACCACTGTCCAATTGATGAACACCTACATCACCTCTTCACTACTGTCCAATTGATAAACACCTACATCCCTTCTTCACCACTGTCCAATTGATAAACACCTACAGCACCTCTTCACCACTGTCCAATTGATGAACACCTACATCACATCTTCACCACTGTCCAATTGATGAACACCTACATCACCTCTTCACCACTGTCCAATTGATGAACACCTACATCACATCTTCACCACTGTCCAATTGATGAACACCTACAGCACCTCTTCACCACTGTCCAATTGATAAACACCTTCATCCCATCTTCTTCACTGTCCAATTGATGAACACCTACAGCACCTCTTCACCACTGTTCAATTGATGAACACCTACAGCACCTCTTCACCACTGTCCAATTGATGAACACCTACAGCACCTCTTCACTACTGTCCAATTGATGAACACCTACATCACCTCTTCGCCATTGTCCACAAAGTTAGCCGCGAAGATTCTCTCCAAACTCATCAAATCTAATCACATGAGAGAGCCTTACCCAAACTTTTAGTCTGGATGAGCTCGTGAGAATTGAGACAACTTATAATGGCTATAGGGAGTTGGGCCACCAACTTATATCAATGAAAATTGTAAATTGAAGAGAGAACTTATAGGACATGTACAGTTTATTATATATGTTATTATATTATTGGTATAACGTGTCCCCATTTACCTTACTAGAACATTTTAACGACCATTTTTCTTGTATATGTATATATATATATATCAGGAGTTAAAATCGGGATCCTTTCATTTTGTTAAAGTTAAACAAAGAATATCTCGTCGTTGCATCACACTTTCAAGATGCATCTCCTCATGTTGATTTCCATGTCTCTCCTCATGTTGATTTCCATGCCTCTCCTCATGTTGATTTCCATGCCTCTCCTCATGTTGATTTCCATGCCTCTCCTCATGTTGATTTCCATGTCTCTCCTCATGTTGATTTCTATGCATCTCCTCATGTAGATTTATAAGCCTCTCCTCATGTAGATTTCTTCTCATCCAGAGTTCAACTGATGTCAAAGAATAACTAATCTGTGTCGGTCAATGGCCATTCATTTGGATTCTCTTTTCTTTGCTCTGAAGGGAGCTAATGATGACTTCACGCAGAGAAATGAAGGGAGGAAGAACAAGGGGTGGGTGGCTACCTTTGGTCATCATTACAACAAACTAAGGCATATCCTCAGTTACTAGTTCATTTACTTCAGTTAATTTAATTACCTATTTACAGATTCATCCACCCATTAAAGAAAATAGTATTCAATCAGGATGTTCATCCTAAATGGTATATTAGTCCATGTATTGCTGATACCTAATCAAATCCATTCAACTAAATAAAAGCTAAATGAAACGAACACATTTTTGATATTAATGTTCCACTCTGTAATAATAGACTGTAATAATAACTATTTATTCATAATCTCTAATTTATGCATTAAAAATGCAATCGTGGCAAGATAAAATAAATAATATTTTCTCATAATTGCACCTTATTCTGTTTTTTTCCATAATGAACTCGATCATTAAGTACTAACAGTACAAGTTAACAATCATGATATGCATACTAATCTAGGTTACTATGTAAGTACTATGTAATCTAGGCAGCTTCAGAACCTACCGTAACAAGTACATAGTTAAATCAGATATCATTGAAAGTGTCTCTAACTTTAACCAGTTTGGCTAATTAAAAATACCTTCTGGATATACTCTTCTATCCATAAATTAGTGGCATGGCATAGTGTACCTTTGACTGTGTAGTGGCATGGCATAGTGTACCTTTGACTGTGTAGTGGCATGGCATAGTGTACCTTTGACTGTGTAGTGGCATGGCATAGTGTACCTTTTACTGTGTAGTGGCATGGCATAGTGTACCTTTGACTGTGCAGTGACATGGCATAGTGTACCTTTGACTGTGTAGTGGCATGGCATAGTGTACCTTTGACTGTGTAGTGGCATGGCATAGTGTACCTTTGACTGTGTAGTGGCATGGCATAGTGTACCTTTGACTGTGTAGTGGCATGGCATAGTGTACCTTTTACTGTGTAGTGGCATGGCATAGTGTACCTTTGACTGTGTAGTGGCATGGCATAGTGTACCTTTGACTGTGTAGTGGCATGGCATAGTGTACCTTTGACTGTGTAGTGGCATGGCATAGTGTACCTTTGACTGTGTAGTGGCATGGCATAGTGTACCTTTGACTGTGTAGTGGCATGGCATAGTGTACCTTTGACTGTGTAGTGACATGGCATAGTGTACCTTTGACTGTGTAGTGGCATGGCATAGTGTACCTTTGACTGTGTAGTGGCATGGCATAGTGTACCTTTGACTGTGTAGTGGCATGGCATAGTGTACCTTTGACTGTGTAGTGACATGGCATAGTGTACCTTTGACTGTGTAGTGGCATGGCATAGTGTACCTTTGACTGTGTAGTGGCATGGCATAGTGTACCTTTGACTGTGTAGTGACATGGCATAGTGTACCTTTGACTGTGTAGTGGCATGGCATAGTGTACCTTTGACTGTGTAGTGACATGGCATAGTGTACCTTTGACTGTGTAGTGACATGGCGTAGTGTACCTTTGACTGTGTGGTGTAAACATCTCAAGATTGAATCTAATGGCAAAGAGATGGAATGAAGCATTATAATGTATTTCTTTATTTATAAAAAAAACTAGCGACCTTAAAAGGCTTACTGTGAAGTTTGAGCTCCACAAGACTTTATAAGAGTGGTAAAATATTAGTACATGCTTAGAATCAACTAAGATTTCATGACCTTTTTCATTAAACATTATGTAAATGGTCATATTCTAAAATTATCTCAGTTGCGATCAAGAACTTTATGCCATGATGAAAGTGAATAGTATTTTGCACTTTACAGAAAATTGTGGTTGTTTCTCTACCCTCACAGAGCTCATGCAAGGCACACTAACATAGATACCTACACAAAATTGCCAGAGATGACTACGTACCAAGCCTCAGTTGCCAAGAAAGTGTTGTACTGGAGTAAAATACTGTACCAAAATTAACAGAATTAATTTTTAATATATAGTTATAATATGCAATTAATTGTCCTCGGAATAACAGTTAATATGGAAGTGGTTCAAAAGCGGCAATCCTACCTGCCAATGCATTGCGAGGACTTGCAAGAGCGCACTTACACAATACCTCTAGATGTGGCACCGCGCAAACGCCTAGTGTGTACCCCCAATTTCACCCCCACTGACCATAAAAACGTTTGAAATTCAAACAGAATACATCCAATATAATAACTTTGTCCCTATCAATCGTGGGTACATCTAATTTTGCACAGACATTGATATGATTACAGCTATGAATTGACAAAAAAAAACCATACAATTGAAGACACTGGTTTTCTAAATACCAATTGTGTAGCGATACCTCGACACTTAGACATTTAGAGACCTAAATTTTGCCAGTTAATATATTCTAGTCATGGATATTGTAAATCAAGTTGTGCTTCCAGTAAGTGGTTGAATATATTGTATATATTTTTAATTTACTTAACAGGTGAGCCTATTGGAATATTATAGGAAGCTGACCCAAATTTTTTTTTCAAATTTTATCGAGTATATATCGATCATGATGAATTTTGATTAGTGTTACGTTCAACTATCTCAGATAGTGGTTTCGTTGTCATTTCTCTAATGCAAATTCTAATGTCTTTAATACCATCTTTAGTTAACAGACAGTACAGTCTCCAAAAATAATGTATTATAATAGCAGTTCTTCTTGGTACATAGTCCATTTGGCTACTGAACAATTTATGAGTTACACGCGGAGTCAAATTGAATTCTCTGTAAATTTCTAAACCTCGGATTGTGGCGATGAAGATAAGAACTGTCAGAAGATTGGGAACAACTTTTCAGGTTACATTTCTAGTCAGAAAAATTCAACCTAATTGATAATCTCTTCAATATTGAAATAACTATTTTTTGTGGGACAGTTATCTTCCCTAATGTATAATAACATACAAACTTAAAGTAGGTACAGGCAAGCCTTGCTTTAAGTACAACTCACTTTAACAAAAGTGGTACTTATTTTGAGTCATGATTCGAAATAAGAACCGTTCGTAAACATAGAAAACGGAGATCTTTTTTGTGATTATTTCACGGTAATTAAAAAAAAACATTAAAATTATAATATACATGAGGTTATTAGAAGAAATTGGTTCAGAAATTAGCAAAAATATTTCATAGAGCATAAAAATGTAGAATAATAATTATATAAATCAAAGTATCTATTAATTACCCACCTATACTGAGTGAGAGTTAAGCTATGGATGGATTTTAAAACATTTAATAAATGCACGACTTTAAACTTTTTCATCACAGTCACAAACAATGAAAGACTGTATATTATTAGTAATATGCTTATATACGCAGTACTTTAAGAACTCTAAAACAAATTTTCTTCTATAACTCATAGAAAATAATATATAGAATCGAGGAGTAACAATAATAAATTTCTTGTTACTTTTATTCGCTTTAGTTACCGTTCGGTAACTAATCTGAGTCGTGATTTGGTAACGAAAGCGGGGGATGCCTGTACTTTGAATTTCAAACTGTTTTAACTCTAGTAGTTATAAGTCATGTTTTCTTATTCAAAATAGCTCAAATTTTACCAATAATTTGATGTAATGCTTTATATAATAATAAATGATAAATTTCTGATGACTAAAGGAGGACCAAACTTATTTTTCCACTGACCTTCCATATATGTCTTTTGAGTAAACACCTTCGCTACATCTTTTGATGTACTTACCTCGTCTTTAATATTGATAATATACTTCAATAGAAGACATGAAAGGTCATAGACTAGAGAATCCTCTTTTCTTTCGGCCCATTCACTTCTTCATATTAACTTCAAAGCAGCCATTGTAGCGCCAAGACTCTCATCCTACCTATTGTGTTCAGGGCTTCTATGGCTACCGGAATAATGGTACCACGGAAATTTCTACATGTGTCTGTCAAAATTATTTTACGTAATTGGATTTGGGAATTGACGTCCCGAAGTTTGGTATAGGCTGTATTCACTAAATGGTCAGAAATGTATCAAATTTCAGTCTTTCTTATAGAATTATAGTTCAAACTCATCTATAATTAAGTCCTGTATAGTGAACCATTTTGATTAGTAGAGTCCTGAGTAATGAAGTAATCTGTATAACGAACATATGTTGTGTAGTCTGCCATAAAATGGCCAGTTTTTTATGCATCTCTATATAGGAATTATTGAAGTAATTCCTATATAGTTGATTAGTTGTAGTTCCTTTTAAAGAAGTTCTAGTGTATAGGTTGTCCTAAATATATTCTTGAATTTGCTAATTTCTTTGTTTGATATAAAAGTTCTATCGTTTACTGGACAAATACCTCAGGATAATTACTGAACTTCAGTTGGTCTGCGACTGAAAACATCTATAAATATTACTCTGTATTCAGTACAGATGAAACAAAATAGAAACTTTCCAACACGTCTATGTGTTCTGGATTTAATGAAATAGAACTTTGAAGATTGTATTTTCGAAGAACATCGTCAGTTCAAACCTATCTTTTATACAAGTTACTATAAAAAAAACATTATTCGGTTTTATCGATATTCCTCTAAAAGTGTTATTAATTAGAAATTCATAGAGTCCTTCAACTGGTATTCCGTAATTATATAATATGAGGAATAACACTAAAATGAATAAAACCTTTCTTATAGTGTATTTTATACTGTTTTCATTGAAAATTTACATATATTCAATTCTCTTATATGGTGCCAATTTTAAACATATTTTAATAGTTTATATATCTTTGTAGAACCTGGAATGAGAAAATTGATGTTGATTTCAATTGGTAGACATGAATGGAATTAATTAATCAAGTTACTTGAGAGGAAAATATAATTTCTCATTCACCCAACTAGAGATTGGATTGCAGTAAAATGTGGTGCAGAAGAGGGATCTTTAACCGAAATCTCAGATTAGTAAAGTTAAATTAATTGGAATATTCCATGATCATAGATTCTGTCGATAAACGAAGAAATTCCAGTCACAAAACGGACTAGTTTGGTAGATTATTAAAACGAACTAACTAGGTACTAACTAACTAGGTACTAACTAACTATAGGTACTAACTGCCTAGGTACTCTAACTGCCTAGGTAAACTAACTAACTAGGTACTAACTGCCTAGGTACTAACTAACTATAGGTACTAACTGCCTAGGTAAACTAACTAACTAGGTACTAACTGCCTAGGTACTAACTAAATAGGTACTAACTAACTAGGTACTAACTAACTAGGTACTAACTAACTATAGGTAGTAACTGCCTAGGTAAACTAACTAACTAGGTACTAAATAACAATTAGGTACTAACTAAATAGGTATCTACTAACTAGGTACTAACTAACTAGGTACTAACTAACTAGGTACTAACTAACTAGGTACTAAATAACTAGGTATTAACTAACTAGGTACTAACTAACTAGGTACTAACAAACTAGATACTAACTAGGTACTAACTAACAAGATACTAGCTAATTAGATACTAAGCTGCTAGGTAATAACTAGCTAAAATACTAGATACTAACTAACTAGTTTCCAATATCATAACATCGAACTAACTATAGGTACTAATTAACTAGGAACTAAGTGACTAGATATTAACTAACTAGGTACTAACTACCTAGTGCCTAATATCATAACATCGAACTAACTAGATACTAACTAACTAGGTACTAACTAACTAGGTACTAACTACCTAGGTACTAACTAACTAGGTACTAACTAACTAGATACTAACTAACTAGGTACTAACTAACTAGGTACTAACTAACTAGATACTGACTAACTAGGTACTAACTACCTAGTGCCTAATATCATAACATCGAACTAACTAGATACTAACTAACTAGGTACTAACTAATTAGGTACTAACTAACTAGGTACTAACTAACTAGATACTAACTAACTACTAACTAGGTACAAACTAACTAGTGCCTAATATCATAACATCGAACTAACTAGATACTAACTAACTAGATACTAACTAACTAGGTACTAACTAACTAGATACTAACTAACTAGGTACTAACTACCTAGTGCCTAATATCATAACATCGAAAGTCTCAACTGATGTCATTGAGTGGTCGTTGTTTCTCCACTTTTGATCTGCAGAGCATCGTAACATTTTCTCAAATTGTCAAAGTTCCAGTTACCAAATCCTCAACAAACCCCAAACGGTAGTTAGAGTGTCTCTCCCACAAACAACTAACTTCAAAAATTGAAACTAAAAATGAATCTACAGACACTAAATTGGGCTAACAGGTAGAAAACACAAGTACAAAATAGACAATCAGTTTCAGATTATAAATATACTTGGTAATATTTGATTTAAAGATTAGGAGGTAGTGTAATAATAGTGAAACATAATTAAAATCAAATGAAGCAATTTCAGATTAAACTACATTACGTGCACTCGGTAGAGCGCACACCTTCGCCGCTGCTTATCTGTTTGCTACCAAAATCTGATAAACTATAGTGACTGGATAGTGACCAATCGACCCACCAAGTTTCATGCAATATGGTTCAATACTTTTTGAGTTATTGAGTTATAAATGACCTTGACCTTGACCTATGACCGGATCGCTCTCACAATTCTACCAGATGGTTCCTGGACATTGTCCAATCGTCCCATCAAATTTCAGACAATTTGGTTAAATACTTTTTGAGTTATTGAGTTATAAATTGTCTTGACCTTGATCTTTGACCTTTGACCTGATCGCTTCCAAAATCTAACAAAATGGTTCCTGCATATTGATTGACCAATCATCCAACCAAGTTTCATGCAATATGGTATAATACTTTTTGAGTTATGAATGACCATGACCTTGATCTTTGACCGGGTTGCTCCCAAAATTCTACCAGCAGGTCACTGGGCATGGACCAATCGTTTCACCAAATTTCAGGCAATTTTGTTCAACACTTTTTCAGTTAAGCGAATAACAAGATGATAAATAAATGAAGGCCGTCAATAATATAACCTTCCCGCATTCTACGAAGGTAACAATGGTAATTGGATTTAAGAATAAATTCTTCCTCAGTATCAAAATTTACCAAGAATTGACGATTTAATAAAATGTAAATTTAAATATTTCATACATGAAATGATGAAAATATCTACAAAATATTTAATCAAGCTATCTTGGATATATATACATACTGTAGAACTCCTCTATAATGAAATCATGTATAGTGAATGTGAAAGGAAGTGGCCTCTACACTCTATAGTGAACAAATATTCTTCAGTCTGCCATAAAATGACAATCAGTTTTAGAAAGCTAATGAACTTTTTATGTCAGTCTAAGGAAAATTCATTCATTGTAGAGGCTACTTCCTTACTCGGGACTCTTAATTCACTATACAGTATTTCATTACAGAGAGATCTACTCTACTTATTAGAATCTCTAATATTTTTTCTCGTGAGTGGTGGTAACTAAGACAGCTCCCACTGCTACTAGTTTGCCTGGTTCTATTTACTAGGGTGGTAATTAAAACAGCTCCCACTGCTACTAGTTTGCCTGGTTCTATTTACTAGGGTGGTAACTAAAACAGCTCCCACTGCTACTAGTTTGCCTGGTTCTATTTACTAGGGTGGTAACTAAAACAGCTCCCACTGCTATTAGTTTGCCTGGTTTTATTTACTAGGGTGCTAACTATGACAGCTCCCACTGCTACTAGTTTACCTGGTTCTATTTACTAGGGTGCTAACTAAGACAGCTACCTACTAGTTTACCTAGTGACTCTAGATGCAGAGACTAGAAATGTCTCATCCTAATGGAAGACAAACACAATAAAACACAGCCACCTCTTGTTTGGTTTTCTTTCGGAACATAGAGGCGTCAGAAGGAAGATGGCAAACAATCCGCCTGAAAGATAATACTCATACCCACAAACTTTATTGGTCGTCTCTAATAA
This sequence comes from Caprella mutica, assembly GCA_947561585.1. Classification (NCBI taxonomy): domain Eukaryota; kingdom Metazoa; phylum Arthropoda; class Malacostraca; order Amphipoda; family Caprellidae; genus Caprella; species Caprella mutica. The sequence goes on along the minus strand of CANNZV010002694.1, from coordinate 32,070 downwards.
CGTAATTAGAGTTATTTCTGTTAAACTTTAAAACTTGATACCTAGTAATTATTGCAGTGAAATTTAATTTTATGTTCATAATGATGATTAGTAGTTGATAATATATAGCTTAACACTGTCATAAACTTATCAATATTTATGTTAATTTTTTGAAAATCTGAAATGACTTTTTTTAGTTCCGGTGAGTATAAAATTCCTCTGTACAAAATATATGATATAGGTTTGATACTCGTTTGATAATTTTATAACATACTATATTGAATACATTACTTTCTCAAAGATTTTCTTTTATATTATAGGACCTGGAAATCCCCCATTCTTTTTATTCTTATTTGCCCCAAGCCATCAGCCCACACTGTAAATATTGTCACATTGCTGGTTTTGCCACCTCTACTCATGAAATACTTTGTCCTCCTCTGTGTTACAATCTAGCATGTATTCTAACTTAAATCAAGATATTTCATTGTTAAATTAGTAAAATCGCTAAAACTATTCGAGATTGAAGTTTGAGGTGTATTGATATTTAACAAAAATTCAAATTAGAAGTCAACCCAGTCTAAGAAATAAAGCCTAAATTAAAGCATAAAATGAGTATACATACAGGAAGTACATTATTTTAATATCTGTATTATTGTATATTATTAAATAAGATATGTTATTGATTAATATGTAGAACAGAACTTATATTAAATTTTAAAATATATTTGTTTGGAAAATCAGAACTTTTGAAAACGATTTTGCAAAAGAAAAAAATATTCTGTGAAACCGATGGTACAAAATCTAACAATGTTTAATTTCGACTACAGAAATATAGGATTATCATTTAATTAATAAACTAATAATTATTATCCCTACCCATCGAACATAGTTTAAATTATCTAATTAACATAATGTATTGCGTTGCACATATCAAGCAGAAGATACAATTTTCTCTCTCCATATATCTAATCAATATGAAATGACAAGAAAGGCACAGCCCATTGATAGGAATATTTGTAAGACTTCTTCCTTATTACAGATCAAATATTAGTTTCTTTGTTTCTATTGATATATTCCAAGAAATAGTGGGATTTGATATGTTTACATACAGTATATAGAGTATACTTGAACTCGCTGCCATTTAACATAAAAAATATGTATAATGTCCATTCTTCCAAACTCAAACAGTATATTCTCAATAATTGCTAGGAATACCTTTCCTCTTTTCTTTTCTTTCTGTCTCCTACTGCATTTCTCTTATCTCTTGTAAGTTTACCCTAAGTTACAACTAAATCCGCATTTTAGGATGTTATTTCTGTGGTTATTATTTTTAGTTCCTAAATTCGCTTTCATATATATTTTTCATTTTAAATAGTTTGTTTTAAATGTTATATAGGTTGCCCATGAAGTTTTGAGCTTAAAGGGCCTTAAGTGTTCAAATAAGAAATAAATAAATAGGCTACAGTTCGTTGGTGAGTTATAGTGTAAGTTCCGAGTTATCGGACAGCTCTGTAATTTGAGACACGTAAGATAAATACATGTAATACTTATTATCAATTGAATAATGGATACAAATGAATAGAGGTTAAATAATAATCATTTAATGCTTTTTTCTTATGTGTCCGAAAAGGCGGAACTGTAAAGGTGCACTTAAGATTCGACTGAGATCGTCGAAGCTATTCTTCCCCTAATAAATGAAATAAATAAATAAAATAAATATGAAAATAAATAGAATTACTTAGAAGGTATAACATTAGACAGATGATTTTTTTTCCTATTTTGAGTTTTGTAAAAATGGGATAGAAGAAAAAATGGTCAAAAATAGTTTTTTTTGTCAAAAGCAACGAGAGGAATATGCGATAAGAATTTTAATCAAGCAATAAGTAACTATCATACTCACCACATATTTTATTTAATTGCTAATCTTTAATAAATGAACAGAAGGGGAAGTAATTGCTTCGACACTCTCAGTCGAAGATTAAGTACACTTGTAGGCATTTTTTTACACGAGCTTTTTTCGCATCGTTTTCATAGCGTTTTTGACTTTTAGGAAATTATTATTAAACCTTTTTCAAATGTATCAATGATACGCGACGTTTTTAGAGCGTTGAAACGCTCCAAAAACGCTCGTGTGATCGAACCCTTACCCCCGGAACTTACTCTACAGGTGTCAAAGTTTATTTATACGGAATGTTTAAAATAGGGACATAGTATCAGTTGCACGTAATAGAAATATTTCACATTAGCTATACAATAAAATAGATGCCTTCATCATTTAAGAGTTGCTTTGCAATATCATTTGTAATCATTTTAGCACTCGGAAACATTCATTACACACTTTTTATTGTCAGGATTTTGCTCAACATTTCTGATCTCTTTTATTCATTTCTCTCGCCTTGTCTGCTCCACGGTCTCCAGGGAGTCCTTGGTAATTGCTTCACTCCGGCGCGTAAAATAGACGAGACAAAACATTCTGCCGAGAAAAGCCAAATTAAGTGCTAGCCGTGGGGATCATTATAATAAAACGCTCTGCAATTTTCCTTCCATTGTCTACAAACATACATAACCTGTAATCACATTTTATAGCAAAAGGATGCTCAGGAAATGAAATTTCGGTTAAATAAGTTTGAAAAGGTCGTGAGAATTAAAAATGCTTCAAAAATATATATTAGTTTGGCAGATTTGTTCTAATTTTAGTAGGTGTGCACATAAATGTTATGTTTCTTCCATCTAAAATTTAAATAAAAAACATAGTAGACAGTACATAAGGTTTTTGATAGTGTCTCTGCCGCATAAGTTTCTATTGATACAGTGCTGTAATAATGATGTTTTACGGATAAAATTTGTAAGGATTACTCTTCTCTGATTGGTCGACAAGAAGGAGGAGCCAACAGTGGGCGGAGCTCTATACTGTTAATGTTCCATCCCTTGTTGGCTCCTCTTCCTTGTATCTAATTATAAGTCGAACTAAATTGCATTAATAATAAGAACTTAGAAACTCTTACTATAGATTGTTGAGATACAGTTTGTTACATCCCCTAGTTGTTTGTACTGCACACTTCATAAATGTTTAATGATCTGACAGGGATGGGGGGCTAGGGAGCAGCATGCTCCTTTTTACTCTTATTGGTCAATCACCATAGCCAATCAATGAGTTAGTAACCTTAAAATCATTATCATACAAACTTTTCAAGAAAGAACAATATTTATAAAATTATATTCTTAGTGGTAGTAACCTTTTTATATCTGACATTGGAGGTGCCACCCACTTGAGTTTAAATATCTTAGTAATAACTAAGCATATATCTAATATATTATCTATCAAATAAAATCATTGTTTGAACTTTTATCGGTTATTTATAATGACTATAAGTTAACATATTGATATGATATTAATCTCATGTGTTATTAACAAAAGAATATCTAAAAAATAATATAAAAATGATTATTGAATTTAATTCTCAAAAATAAGAAAAAATATTTTTTGAACATATATTTCAAGATTATTATTATCACTCAATAACTTTGAGCAATATGTTACTTTTGTCATTATTAATTTGACCGAAGGATATTTATTTAGGAAAGCACTTTACAATTTCCTTTCTGTTCCTTTCAATATCTCAAATCACTTTTCTTCCAGAATCATTACCCAATTAAAGTCATTGTTATCGAATTCCTAGCCCCATTTCAGTTAATCCAGTGACACTCAATGACCATTTACGGCGATGGACTTTCATTCCACTAACAAAAAAAAAACCTGATTGATCGACGAGACTGTTGCAATGAGCGCGTGACGGGACATGTTTGGCAACCTGGCATCGGAAAGAATCTTTTTATCAGTATTCATGGATGTACTTACACAGACTAGTTAACACAAGCATGCGGAGATGAGAGTGTCACGAGACATGTTTGTAAACCTGGCATCGGGATGAATCTTCACATCGGACATTGGAAAGATGTTAGTACAGGGATTGTTTAACATAGTAATAGATGTGAATGCCTGTTTTAACACGGTACTTCTCTTAACGAATGTAAATATATCACGTCTCGCACTGAATAATAATGAAGAAATCAAGCCAAAACTACAGTCTGCTTTTTAATATTACAATATCATTACAATTGTATAGTTATTATCGTGAAATTATTAGTTATTACTATTAATAAATGATCATGACTAGCTAGAATTTCCCATCCAAGATATAAGGCACAAAACTATGAATTAAATTATAACCTTCGATCAATAAATAATAGTTATTAAAAAATTTAACACTTCAAATTACTTGCAATGAATATATTCCTTGAAAATACAATTTAATCACATAACTTGGAATCTAACGGTCAATTGAGAGCCACTGAATTCTGAATATCTATTCAGCTTCCTAGTCAATATCATCGTGTTGATTATCCTCTCAGCGAACGATAGAATCAAACATTGTGCTAGAGTTATCCCCGATTATGAAGTACTATTTAGTTATATCAATTTATGAAGTGAAGTACTATTAGAGTTATCCCCGATTATGAAGTACTGTTGGCGTTGTGCCCAATTATGAAGTACTATTTAGTTATATCCATTTATGAAGTACTATTAGAGTTATCCCCGATTATGAAGTACTGTTGGCGTTGTGCCCGATTATGAAATACTATTCGCGTTATCCTAGATTATGAAGTACAATTCGCGTTATCCTAGATTATGAAGTACTCTTGGCGATGGCGGGCCAATCACATTTCGAAACACTCCGCCTAAGAGTTTCTCTGCTCCTATTTATCGCAAACTAATGACTGGCACTGAAGGAGTTTATGTTTCAGGTGAGAAGATAGCGACACAATTCTGATATCTGAACTGCTTCGGATTGAAGCGTTTGGGAGAAAGTGGAAAGATATGGCTGTGTTTATGTTGAAATGGAGAGGGAGGTGGAGATTGGACAGAAGGATGGTTAAAGTTTTTGGGAGAGATTGGAAAGATAGGGTTGTGTTTATGTTGAAATGGAGAGGGAGGTGGAGATTGGACAGAAGGAAAGTCATTATCTGAAAATATGGGGATGGAAATAATTGAAGATAGTTAGTTTTTCCTTTTATATTATCAAATTGAAAGATAATTTTCTTTGGTTTTAGTAATCTTATAATTTTTCTGATTAAAGTTCAATTCATTTCTGAGAGAATTTTATGTTTTCACAAAAAAATTAATATTACTGCAATATTTGACTGGTTGCCGTTTTAGAAAGATTTCATTTACAATTTTCAAATATTTCAGACTTACTAGAGTTTTATAATTCAATATTATGTAAACTCAATTCGGAGCTAAAATATAGAAACTCTATATAAGATTGCAGACCATTATCTTTTCATTTATATTATAATTAAAAATACTGCTATAATCATTCGGAAATACCTTTATGGTGATTGAATTCAATTCATGCAAATTTTAATCTTCAAATACTTCTATTATCAAGTATATTATATATTCCCATGACTGTAGCCATAGCTCCCAATCATAAGATCCTGAAGATAGCACTTAGCTTCAAGATGGTATTCCATTAGCCAGAGATCTGATCAAGAAATGCTCTGTGGAGGAAGAGCTCCAAGAGGGTCATCCAGCCTATAAAACTAATCATGGAAAACGGGTCGGATGATGCCAATCTGCTGCAGAATATCAAGTTTAAAGACCTTCTTCGATTGGAGGCTCAGAAAATTATGTTAATACGAAGATTTTGATGGGAAAATGTAAAATGATTGCAGTATATTGGGATAAGGTGATTAGGATTGGTTTTCACATGTATATTTCATTTGAATAAATCATTAATGAGCATGGAAATGATCTAATAACAGTTTTTACAGGTTTTTGCATCTTCCTCATACAATTTTAGAGTTAGGGCAGAATGTAATTTTGGATTAAAGACAGTCACATAGGAACACATTATTGGGTTAAGATGGAAAAAATCTAGGTTTTACATTAATTTGGTTCAGTTCAGTAACAATGTCATAAAAAATCATTTTCTGATAATGACATATACTGTCAAATGTTGAATAATTATTCTGCGATCCATATATCTTATTTATTCAAAAAAAGGGATGTAAAATCTGGGAAAATTGACGAAAGAGCCGGCGCTACATGAAAATGGAATTTTATTAATAAGTTATGGTTAATCATTGAAGAAGCACTGGATTTGTAAATAAATCGTTTTTGGTAATATTTTATAGTGTGAAAATATAATTTCCTCCAACCAATGAACTATTGAAATTTGAAGCATTCTGGCGCCATTTTCCAAAGTTAGGAAAAAAGTTAATTTAATTTTCTTAAGTTTTAAATTGTCATATTCTGACAGTACCACCACTGAAATCACACCAAATAGTTAGAAATTATAATATTACTTACACAAAGAATGTAGTTTTAAAAATATTGTTCCTTGCAGGATAAGTTTTCTAGGATAATGCTTTTAAGGTTAGGATCTAACTACTCGATTTGCTAAGGAGAATTGGATATTGACCAACGAGTGTATCGGGGGGCGTGTGCACCTCATGAATAAACATGAAGTGTGCAGTAAAAGCAAACTAGCAGATACAATAAACTACATTACAACCATTTATGTTGTGAGTTTCAAATTGATTTAATTGATTTAATTCAGCTCATAACTATATGCTAGGAGAAGGAAGAGCCAACAGGGGGCGGAGCAATAAAGGTTCAGTGTTCAACCCCCTGTTGGCTCCTCCTTCTAGCCGACCAATCAGATAAGAGTTAACCTTAAAAACATTATCAGTAAAAAAAGTATTCTTACATCACTGTATCGGAAGAAACTCATGCGGTAGAGAAAATATCTCAAAAACCTTATACACTGTTTAACATATTTTTTAAAACTCTTAATAGAATAACCAAAGTGTGGCCGATTAGAAAAACCTAATCGGACACACCGCAAATATTTCCTGCTCTGATAGTACCACCACTCAAATCACCTCACAAACACTGGAGACACTTATTATCACTTAAGTAAGGTAATAAGAAGTGCCTCATCACAATGCAATCTATTTTATGAATATTGAAAGTCTCCCACCAATTTCCATGAGGCATCTTCTCGATAAGGAATGTCTTTATAGCTCACAAAGAGCTGCTAAAGAGTGACCTAACTAAAGATCTGCTAAAGAGTTACCTAACTAAAGAGCTGAAAAAGAGTTACCTAACTAAAGAGCTGCTAAAGAGTTACCTAACTAAAGAGCTGCAAAAGAGTTACCTAACTAAAGAGCTGCTAAAGAGTTACCTAACTAAAGAGCTGCTAAAGAGTTACCTAACTAACACAGAGATAATATTTAACAGTCCATCTTTTCACTACGAATAGTGAAGGCTATTATAGAAATGTAGTTTCTTTAGAAAAACTGTGAGTGAAATGAAATCGTTTCTACAAGAAGACTTTTTGCAATACAGAACTAAAGTTAAGTTAGATTACCATTCACTCCTGATTGTATATTTCACAAGGCATTTAAAAACACCATTTCAATACAATATATCATTCTTTTGTTTGAATGTAATAAATATTCAATATTATGAAATTGTGTTTCTCACACACTGAAATCTACTAGTGTATCATATTGAAATGGAGATATAAATAACGAGCATTCAAAATTCACTTTCCCTTTCTTTTCTAAAGTCGTTAGAGTTGCCATCGGTCGCTACACAGAGATAGGAGCAATTTATGTAAATTGCTGTTGACAGAAGGACATTTTATGACAAAGTCTCAAAGAGGAGAACAGAGCAGGAGAATCTTAGAGCATCAAAATCTTAGAACATCAAAAACTTAGAACATCAAAATCTTAGAACACCAAAACTTAGAACATCAAAATCTAAGAGCACCAAAATCTTAGAACATCAAAATCTTAGAACACCAAAATCTTAGAGCATCAAGATCTTAGAACACCAAAAACTTAGAACATCAAAATCTTAGAACATCAAAATCTTAGAACACCAAAATTTTAGAACACCAAAAACTTAGAACACCAAAACTTAAAACATCAAAATCTTAGAACACCAAAATCTTAGAACATCAAAATCTTAGAACAACAAAATCTTAGAACATCAAAATCTTAGAGCACCAAAATCTTAGAACACCAAAAACTTAGAACACCAAAACTTAAAACATCAAAATCTTAGAACACCAAAATCTTAGAACATCAAACTCTTAGAACACCAAAATCTTAGAACATCAAAATCTTAGAGCATCAAAATCTTAGAACACCAAAAACTTAAAACATCAAAATCTTAGAACACCAAAAACTTAGAACATCAAAATCTTAGAACACCAAAATCTTAGAACACCAAAATCTTAGAACACCAAAATCTTAGAACACCAGAATCTTAGAGCACCAAAATAACACTCGAATATTTACTGTGAAAATTTCGTGAATATTTACTAATATTTCTGCAAATAAGTGTGCTTATAGTATAGTAGAATTATTGCATAAGTTTGGCAACTTCGATATCTTTATTTACTATTTATTAGTGCATAGTCTAACACTAATAAATATTTACCTGTAAAAAGACATAAAACAACAAGTGACGTTTCTCCATTTCTGTTCATCTCACCAACAATAAATATTGTGGTTGTTTGAACAACACAAAAGGTCATTAATATCACTTTGTGGGTCTCTAACAAGCCATAACAGTAGCCCCTGATAATGAAAATTGATGACACAAATTTGTCAAGGTTAAGACAAGAAAAGTCTTATTTACAACGCGAAATAGTATTTTATTTATTCATTTTATAAGATATGACATTATCGACCAGACGTAGTAATTTAAAAATATATTTTGTAATTCAAAATTCCTTTTTACAAATTTTAACCTATCCTACATGAAATTATTAATTTTTGATATATTATATGATTATTTATTCATGGATTAATTTTCTCAATATTTCCGTTTGCTGTACCTACGCGTTATGCCGAATATCTTAAGCGAGTTAAAGTATCTATTGCCTAAGACTAATCCATACAAGTCATTATTTTCAACAGACAGCTCATAGTAAACCATTAAAATGACAAATAGTGATAGTTCAGCTTTCCACGCCCAAAGTTCTAAAATTCCACTTCGTGAATAACATCAGCTATCATCATTTCTTATAGATCATGATATGACACTGTCAGTAAAACTATCACTTTGTAAAATCTAAACATTCGACGGAAATTTAATCATAAATTACCTAATTTCATCGCTTTCTAAGTTCACAAGAACATTTTTACCTAATTTCATCGCTTTCTAAGTTCAAAAGAACATTTCTTACCTAATTTCATCACTTTCTAAGTTCAAAAGAACATTTCTTACCTAATTTCATCACTTTCTAAGTTGAAAAGAACATTTCTTACCTAATTTCACAACTTTCTAAGTTCAAAAGAACATTTCTTACCTAATTTCATCGCTTTCTAAGTTCAAAAGAACATTTCTTACCTAATTTCATCGCTTTCTAAGTTCTAAAGAACATTTCTTACCTAATTTCACAACTTTCTAAGTTCAAAAGAACATTTCTTACCTAATTTCACAACTTTCTAAGTTCAAAAGAACATTTCTTACCTAATTTCATCACTTTCTAAGTTGAAAAGAACATTTCTTACCTAATTTCACAACTTTCTAAGTTCAAAAGAACATTTCTTACCTAATTTCATCGCTTTCTAAGTTCAAAAGAACATTTCTTACCTAATTTCATCGCTTTCTAAGTTCTAAAGAACATTTCTTACCTAATTTCACAACTTTCTAAGTTCAAAAGAACATTTCTTACCTAATTTCACAACTTTCTAAGTTCAAAAGAACATTTCTTACCTAATTTCATCACTTTCTAAGTTGAAAAGAACATTTCTTACCTAATTTCATCACTTTCTAAGTTCAAAAGAACATTTCTTACCTAATTTCACAACTTTCTAAGTTCAAAAGAACATTTCTTACCTAATTTCATCACTTTCTAAGTTCAAAAGAACATTTCTTACCTAATTTCATCACTTTCTAAGTTCAAAAGAACATTTCTTACCTAATATCATCGCGTTCTAAGTTCAAAAGAACATTTCTTACCTAATTTCACAACTTTCTAAGTTCAATAGAACATTTCTTACCTAATTTCATCGCTTTCTAAGTTCAAAAGAACATTTCTTACCTAATTTCACAACTTTCTAAGTTCAAAAGAACATGGCAGGCACAAAAGATGTACACATCAATCCGCTAAACACTCCACCTCTTCTTGGCGAGCACCTCGCTGCCACGGTTTGATTTATGGATTTCATTTGAATAGAATATGACAGGGAGATTATCGACAAGAAAAGATGACTGATACCTGCGGCATTAGGGAGATATTAGCAATGGCTGCCAAAAGAGATTCACCCTTAGAAGCCTATTGGAAAATTCAAAAGGGAAAATATCCCGAGTTTACTCACGTCGAATAAGCTACTCTGCTGATTGATATTCGGTGCCCGGAAGCATAACCGTGATGCAAAATTTATCTTACCGTAGGGTATTATTGGTGATGGAATTTTCGGTATTTCAGGTTTCATTTTTGAAAATTCAATACAGCTCCTCAATTATGCACAACAGTCTGTAAATTTTGTAATCCATAATTAATGTAGTCAGTGAAATAAAGGAAAAGAAGAAGTTGGAAGCAAGGTATTTAATTTTATAAATATGCAAATATTTTATGTAATATAAGGTAGAACAATACTCTTTTTCATTCGAAATAATCACATTTTCAGATTCTTCTATAATCTCTTATTTTTGATTCACAAGGGGTCGGTCCCCGAAGATTCATATTTTTCATTTGTAAAATTTTGAAAATTGATACACTTATGAAGCATCAAATGAGGAATCTTTTTCGTTCATGGTAAAAATAACATTTTCTTCATAGAAAACGAAATATGGAAGAAAACGTGATTTTTGGTGGAGTGGAATAAATGTATCACCTCCTTCTAATTTGAACCTACAGTGATGATATGGGTATCATTGGATGCTCAATGACTTATGTAACAAAATTGATTCCAGTTTGTTTCAAATTTCTTATTCTTACTCTGGAGAATTGTTTTTTTCTTATGGCTCTTAGGCTCTCCTGAAAAGTTGTTTTTTCTTTGGGGGGGGGGGAGTCAAACTTAATCTTCTATTTTTGACGTAGATTAATAATATGGGTAGCATTATATGCATGAAAAATTGGGCAGCATAAGTTCGTTCGCGTAAATTCAGAATTCGTCTAATATCTAAAGTTATGACGTCACAATTACTAAATTTTCGAAACAACAAATAAGATTCTTTTATCAACTTTGGAGAAAATGGAACGAAACTATTGACGGAGGAGATACCAAAAGGTATAAATAAAAATTATAAATTGGATGTATGCAGTACAACAAACTAGCGGATACAATAAACTACATATATGACTTTTTATGTTGAGAAGCCGCTTATATTTCCGAGACCGAATTTTTCAGACCAAAATTTCCGGCCGGAGTATATTTTATATAATGACATTAAAAAGATCCTAATAGGAAATTACATAAGTACTAGAACACAAGCGTGAAATCAATGAATAAAGATGGTGTCAAATTAGCACTCTGCAGCAACGACACGAAGCGTTAAATTATTTACGGTGGAGAGAGTTAGGTAGAATATTGAATTAGTTTCCCCTGAATGCATTACTTACACACAGATTGACATTGTCTTTCTTTTCCAACATTTATGCTATCATCTTTTGCTCCATTTCAAGTCCTCGATAAAGCATGAAACAAATAATTTATATTTGCTAAGAGCAGAATTTCCTGATTCATTCTGATCATATTGGAGATTTTGTGAATCATATCAAGTACCGTATATCTGTAAAGGCCGTGCACACGTAGGGTGTTTTCAGTCTTTCCACCAGACTTTTCGCTAAGCTCCTCCTACTTTTTCCACGAGAATATAAGAAAAAAGGATATAATAATTATTATTTATTTTAGTTGGTATCCATGATACCTGCAGGTATCATGCAGGTGTGTACCTGAAGGTATCATGTATACCAACTAAAATAAATAATAATTATATCGTTTTTTCTTATATTCTCGTGGAAAAAGTAGGAGGAGCTTAGCAAAAAGTCTGGTGGAAAGACTGAAAACACCCTACGTGTGTACGGCCCTTTACTCTAATTATACTTTATTGCATTTTCCATGTACTCATAATTTATACAATAAGAATGAAGAATAGCAGACAAAAGTTCTATAAGACTATCGGAGTTACGGGGATCAAAGTCAATATTTTTCTCCGTTCTCTATCATCAAAGAGGTATTTATTTCTGATTTAATCATTAGGAGTAATTGGTATGTTACATTTTTGTGATACTCTGAACCTAATTAAGTGTTACTCTTAATTACAGGCAGTAATGGTTCTTTGTGCTACATTGGAATAATGTTGTAACAATATTGGTAATCTTGTAACAGTATTGACAATGTTGTAATAGTATTGACAATGTTGTAATAGTATTGACAATGTTGTAACAATATTGGCAATGTTGTAACAATATTGACAATATTGTAACAGTATTGACAATGTTGTAACAGTATTCACAATGTTGTAACAATATTGACAATGTTGTAATAGTATTGACAATTTTGTAACAATATTGACAATGTTGTAACAGTATTTACAATGTTGTAACAATACTGGTGCAATGTTGTAACAATACTGGGCTAATTTAGCCTCAGGAAACATCATCATAAACATGACTCACGTAAGTAAATCCTAAAAATCTGTCAATGCAGATATTCTTGAACAGAAGTTCTGAGAAATTTGGCCTCTCTTTTGCAAGCCAAAAAAAAGTATTTTCATAGATTCACGGTTTTGAGAAAATGAAAATGTTTCTTGTTTATTTCTTGGGAATGAAATGTCACTCTTGGAATCACGACTTTGAAGAGATTTAAATTAGCAGATTGTCCGTCAGACTCTAGTTGTGGAATGAGAGAAAGTTATGGTGGGGCAATGGGAGAATAAGGAGGGGAAGTTATGGTGGGGCAATGGGAGATTTAAGAGGGGGAAGTTAAGGTGGGGCAATGGGAGATTGAAAACTGATAAAGCTACAATCTTTCATTAGCCCAGTATAAAATTGTCTAATAATACCTGCATTTTGAACAATTTCCGATCAATATGCTTATTATACCTTCGCAGAATGCGGAAAGGTTATATTATAGACGGCATTTATTTATTTATTTATCATCTTGTTATTCGCATAACTGAAAAAGTGTTCTACCAAATTGCTTGAAATTTGGTGAAACGATTGGTCAATGTCCAGTGACCTGCTGGTAGAATTTGGGGAGTTACCCGATCAAAGGTCAAGGTCATGGTCATTTATAACTCAAAAAGTATTGAACCATATTGCATGAAACTTGGTGGGACGATTGGTCACTATCCAGTGACCAGTTTATTAGATTTTGGTAGCAAACGGATAAGCGTCGGCGAAGGTATCCGCTCTACCGAGTGCACGTAATCTAGTTTCACTATGTCTCTGAAATTTAATTATGTAGCCAGTATATTTTTATTTTTGTTATTGAAAAATTAATTCGTAAATGTGTTCATTTCCAGACCATTATTCATGGGAAAAAATATCTTTCTATACAAATAAATATCTATTGTTTCAATTTGAATAATATACAGGGTGTTTCATTTTACATCCGACAACATTTGACAGCTTACAAAAAAAAAACTTTTCAGGAAAAACAAAATATCCAAAACGCTTCGTTTTCGAGACATTGAGGGTAATTTTTAACATTCATAATAACATTATAATAGGTACTAAGGTCTGCTATGTTTAATTGTTCAATACTAACCATCTGTTAGGACCGTTAGTACTTGTGAGTATCTAGGTAGGAGTCCTTTTAAAACTTTAAAAGTCAGGATCTTGAAAACTAGGCAGTTTTGATAATTTAGGTTTTGGTGAAACAGTATTTGTTTCATGTGAAATTCCCTATGTATGTTAAGAATAACCTTAGAATTAGGGTATCAATATTTCGACAACGAAGCCTTTTTTAACATTTTATATTCTTGAAAGTTTTTTAATTGGATTTTTATGCAAACTTTTTTATTTTGACGGAACTGAAATACAACACCCTGTATAGACGCATAACTCTGCTACCTATAAAGTTAAATATAGTGCATGTATTTTAAGAGCCTAGAACCCATAAATCAGAGTGATAGTAACTCAATAACCCTCGCTCGCAACCCTCTCTTTTAACCCTACACGCTATATTTACCCTCCAACTCCCCACCCTCACACACGCGTCCTCTTAGAGGGTTCAACACAAAATACATATTAATTACCTCCTCACACAGGAAACAGATATTGAGTGAGTAATTTCAATATTTTATACACGAGATGTAATTTAGTTAAATATTAGAAGGAAACATTACTCTCTCAAGCAGAAAGTTATGATGGGGATATCGAAGATTATGTTGATTAAAATACATGTCGTTCTTTAGTTATTTTTCCTGTACTTTTCTTGTATATGTTTACAATTATTTCATTTTAATTTTACCCAAAAAAAATTCTAAATAAGGGAATTTATATGAGGGCTTGATCTAAATATTTTTTATTCCTAGATAATCCAACCGTAATTTTCTTCATGAGATTCTCATAAATTAAAACATCCCATGTAATATAAAAGTTTATTTCCTAGATAATATTGCATAAATACCAACAGCAAAATTAATGAATGAGCAGTAATTGGCTATAATGGACGATCTGCGAAATGTTCTCTTTTTCTGCTGTTTCTCAAGTTCAGTCAATGCAATAAAGGCACTCATTTACCAAACAGACAAAACCGCTAATGTACGTCACACCGCAAGTTCTTACGAGGTTTCCGTCTTTGTGCGGAAGTCGCAAACCGTAAGATGTGCCTGATAACACAACCAACCAACCGTCGGTCAACTTAACTGTAACAACGCGGAAAGATATATATATATATATTGTACGTTATATCAGTGAATTTTTCTATCGTTTGTATTAGTTACAGAATAATGAAATTTGTGAAATTTGCTTGCTAGGACCATCAGTTGAAAATATAATGTATACTTAATATAACTCTTCTTATATAATCATTATTGCATTTAAATCAAAATAAATAAAAATTAAATGAAGATGAGTAATTCAATGTAGTTATCATAATTTAAATCCTTTTCTTTTATTCATATCTTGATATTATTATTTACAATACATATATATAAAAAGAATACACTAACAATTATCTAGGATCACTGACCGAAAGTAGCAAAAACTCCCACGGTGTATCAGGACTTCGCACGGACATCCGACCACTGTCCGCTTGTTAGATTTATTGAAGAACTATGCTATTTTTTTCCTAATTATTTCTAAAGTCACTTAAAATTTATATTCAATTTTATGATATATGTTTAGTGTAATGCTTGCAGAACTTAATTGGTTCAAAATATGCTATTAAAATACTATTTACAAGGAGCAGCCCCTTAAAGCTACTGCTTATGGGACAATTAAAATATTAAATAAATACAAAATATCTACCTACAAAAATAAACTTTATAATTATTTCCCAAATTTAAAAAACATGATAAAACAAGTTCAAATTTCGAAATCATAAATTTTACAAGGAACACGCCATGAAAAACGATCATTAATTTCCATAACGGCATATATGTATATAAAAACGTTTACTTTTCACTGTATATGTGTTTTTTCCATCAGTTTAAATTAGTCTTAACTCTAAGAATACAGTTAAAAAGAAGTTTTCTTAAAAAACAATCTGTCAACAATAACGTACATAATGGCATATATTCGTAATTTTTGAAGAAGATGGTCTACGTAACTCAAAATTTTAAATTTTGAAATTATGACATTATTGAATTCGATGATCGAGAAATCTAGTGAAACTTATCTATTAGATTGACATAATGTAAAAAAAAAGTCAGTTAACAACTCCTTCAGATCTATTACACGGAAATACTATCAGGATGGTCCTGGTTTCAACCCTCACTGCTACATCACCCTCGTTCAGAATGAACACGTGTGAACGCACGTTCCTGAACGAGGGTGAGTGTTCCAAATGGGTAAAATCCATTAGTGAGCTATGTGTCTTACATCCACTGGGAACGTCATTGTTCGTTTGTCAATAGATATTCATAGTCCCCGGTAGGTTGTTGGTATTTGCATAAAAATGCTTCCTCTACTCCTTGATCTGAACAAGTGGGAAAATTATTGTAAATATTGTATACAGTATATAGTAGAGCAAGGTCATAATTATGGGTCAGTTCCCCATTTTCGGACACGTAATAATAATTATTTATTTTAATTTTAATTGGTATCCATGATACCTGCAGGTATTATGGATAAAAATAAAAATAAATTAAATAATTATTATTATATGGATTTTTTTTAAGTGTCCGAAAATGGGGAACTGACCGATAATTAAGAACTTACCCTAGTCATATATTTATCCACGACAATAGAGAATGATTCGATGGAAACTTAAAGCAAATTTGACAAGAAATTGAAGTCGATTATAATATCATTTTTGCCATCGGATTTTTCAGTAAAAACGATAATTTCACGATAATAAAACTTTAAATATTAATCGTATAAAGACTTTAAAGTAGAACTCCCCAATAATTAAATCCTGTACAGTGAATGTATAGTGTCCTGAGTAAGGAAGTAACCTCTATAGTGAACAAATTTTCTTTAGTCTGACATAAATGGACATTCATGTCAGACTAAATAAAATGTATTCACTTCCTTACACAGGACACTACATTCACTATAGAGGATTTAATTATAAAGGAATTCTACTTTAGTAGACAATCTACTAAATAAAATTCTCAGGACTGAATTAATATTTCTTTTAGCAGAGTATTATAATTCAATCTAAAAAAACACTATTGGCATATATTTTCAAGAAACAGTTCTCTATGTTAGGTTTCACGCCCCTTATAAGAAACAAATTACTACTATACACTTCTTTTCCATCAGCAGGATCAAATGTCATCGATTCGAAAATTGTCACTGAAGAAGATGAGGCAAAGAAAGAGAAGTTGTGTCCGCAGAGTATCGGGCTATCAAAGAGTTAAAACTTTAGCCCTCAAACTTCTCGAGAAAACAGCGCTATGAAAATTGAAGAGAGCGTTGATTGCAAAACTAAGTACGGCTGACAAAAACCTAAGCTTTGGACTTGCTATACAGATACTATTTGGGAAGTAGTTCATTGTTTTGAAAACTATGGAAGTGATTAGTTATTTGATAGCTTTTAAGTATTTTATAGTATCGTAGGGTTATGAAATCTGTCATTTTGTATCTTAATTGTTCGTTGAAAAATCAATCAATTTCGATCATTTGAATATATGATGTACCCAAAGTACTCAATATTAAATTCCATCCATTTTGACATCCATCACTGTTTTCTTTTTAAATAACAAATAAATAACTGACACTCTTATAGTCGCCAAAGCGATTGGTTTAACCACAAAAATAATCCAGAGATGCTTTCAAAATAACGAATTT
This sequence comes from Caprella mutica, assembly GCA_947561585.1. Lineage (NCBI taxonomy): Eukaryota > Metazoa > Arthropoda > Malacostraca > Amphipoda > Caprellidae > Caprella > Caprella mutica. The sequence continues at coordinate 14,596 of CANNZV010002694.1, read as the reverse complement.
CCATTTGCAGCCACGACTGAATTCTCTCTTTTTTCAAATCCAAGAATTCAAATTTTATGGAATCATTCGGACAGTATCGAAAGACATTTCAGTGTATCGATTGGCCAAATCTGTTATTATCCAGCTGAGGAACTTTTATCAGGCGTCACAAATGATTTTGAGTTTTATTTTCGCTTCTACCCATGCATCTATGACTCGATCACAACAAATGGTTTCCGCGGCCCATTGCAATCATTGGTCGTTAATTTCAGATGTTGACTGTGTTTTTACGTGGCAATCTGAAGAACCCTAATGTATGATGTGGCTTTGAAAGACTCTATTTGTAAAAGAAGACTGCAATTACTATCACCGTTTATTTGTTCCAAAAGTGTAATTTATGCTAGGTATACCAACTTGTTCAAGAACCATTGAATTACATGACGTCAATTAATTATTCATAAATGTAATCGACTATTACCCAATCTTTGATCTATCGTACATTTAAAACTCTTATTTGCCTATTCTTTTTCTTTAACTATTTACAAATATCAATGAAAATGACAGAAATTATGAAATATTATGATAAAAGTTATAATCTATTATTAAATATGTTGTATAGCTGAAGACATTTAATAGCACGGATGAGTTCCAATAGAACGGATGAGTTCCAGTAGAACGGATGAGTTCCAATAGAACGGATGAGTTCCAGTAGAACGGATGAGTTCCAGTAGAACGGATGAGTTCCAGTAGAACGGATGAGTTCCAATAGAACGGATGAGTTCCAATAGAACGGATGAGTTCCAGTAGAACGGATGAGTTCCAATAGAACGGATGAGTTCCAATAGAACGGATGAGTTCCAGTAGAACGGATGAGTTCCAGTAGAACGGATGAGTTCCAATAGAACGGATGAGTTCCAATAGCACGGATGAGTTCCAGTAGAACGGATGAGTTCCAGTAGAACGGATGAGTTCCAGTAGAACGGATGAGTTCCAATAGAACGGATGAGTTCCAATAGAACGGATGAGTTCCAGTAGAACGGATGAGTTCCAGTAGAACGGATGAGTTCCAATAGAACGGATGAGTTCCAGTAGAATGGATGAGTTCCAGTAGAACGGATGAGTTCCAGTAGAACGGATGAGTTCAAGTAGAACGGATGAGTTCAAGTAGAACGGATGAGTTCCAGTAGAACGGATGAGTTCCAGTAGAACGGATGAGTTCAAGTAGAACGAATGAGTTCCAGTAGAACGGATGAGTTCCAGTAGAACGGATGAGTTCCAGTAGAACGGATGAGTTCCAATAGAACGGATGAGTTCCAATAGAACGGATGAGTTCCAGTAGAACGGAGGAGTTCCAGTAGAACGGAGGAGTTCCAGTAGAACGGAGGAGTTCCAGTAGAACGTATCAGTTCTAATAGAACGGATGAGTTCCAATAGAACGGATGAGTTCCAATAGAACAGATGAGTTCCAATAGAACGTATAAGTTCCAGTAGAACGGATGGATTCCAATAGAACGGATGACTTCCAGTAGAACGGATGAATTCTACTAGAACGGATGAATTCCACTAGAACAGATGAGTTCCAATAAAACGGATGAGTTCCAGTAGAACGGATGAGTTCCATTAGAACGTGTGAGTTCCATTAGAACGGATGAGTTCCATTAGAACGGATGAGTTCCAGTAGAACGGATGAGTTCTACAAAACACAGAAGCATTTCCCCCTCTCTAAAAAAACTTTAAAGTGACTTTCAATTACTCGCTTCACTTAAAAGTCACAGGTGGCAGTCGCTTCATTCTACTTCATTCTACTCATCCAGACGCTTTATAGAAAATTACAGTCTCTGATAAAAAATAGTAGGGAATGTATTTGTCCATACCATTATTGCGCAAAACATAAATGAATTTCTTGTGATTACAAATAACGATTATACCTTAACTAAATCATAAATTGATTTATTATTAAAATAGTCTCAAAAATGAACCTAGTGAACTTCCCACTCGTGTATTATCTTGAATTGTAAAAGATCCGCTTTGTTCCCTGATTCCTGAAGCCATTAAAATTGAACTTAAAAGAATAAAAGTGAGGCCTCATTTCCATCGAATTGGCATTTGATGTTGATTTAAGTGTTCCCTCTGAGACGAGATGAGTGACTGCTTTGAGGATTCGGAATGTGGGGAGAGTCTTGAAGAGGAGAGACATCTGGTGGTGGAATATGCTTGAAGAGGAGGAGAGACATCTGGTGGTGGAATATGCTTGAAGAGGAGAGACATCTGGTGGTGGAATATGCTTGAAGAGGAGAGACATCTGGTGGTGGAATATACTTGAAGAGGAGAGACATCTGGTGGTGGAATATGCCTGAAGAGGAGAGACATCTGGTGGTGGAATATGCTTGAAGAGGAGGAGAGACATCTGGTGGTGGAATATGATTGAGGAGGAGGAGAGACATCTGGTGGTGGAATATGCTTGAAGAGGAGAGACATCTGGTGGTGGAATATGATTGAGGAGGAAGAGAGACATCTGGTGGTGGAATATGCTTGAAGAGGAGAGACATCTGGTGGTGGAATATGCTTGAAGAGGAGGAGAGACATCTGGTGGTGGAATATGCTTGAAGAGGAGGGACATCTGGTGGTGGAATATGCTTGAAGAGAAGGGACTTCTGGTGGTAGAATATGCTTGAAGAGGAGAGACATCTGGTGGTGGAATATGATTGAGGAGGAAGAGAGACATCTGGTGGTGGAATATGCTTGAAGAGGAGAGACATCTGGTGGTGGAATATGCTTGAAGAGGAGAGACATCTGGTGGTGGAATATGCTTGAAGAGGAAAGACATCTGGTGGTGGAATATGCTTGAAGAGGAGAGACATCTGGTGGTGGAACATGCTTGAAGAGGAGGAGAGACATCTGGTGGTGGAATATGCTTGAAGATGAGAGACATCTGGTGGTGGAATATGCTTGAAGAGGAGAGACATCTGGTGGTGGAATATGCTTGAAGAGGAGAGACATCTGGTGGTGGAATATGCTTGAAGAGGAGGAGAGACATCTGGTGGTGGAATATGCTTGAAGAGGAGAGACATCTGGTGGTGGAATATGCTTGAAGATGAGGAGAGACATCTGGTGGTGGAATATGATTGAGGAGGAGGAGAGACATCTGGTGGTGGAATATGCTTGAAGAGGAGAGACATCTGGTGGTGGAATATGCTTGAAGAGGAGAGACATCTGGTGGTGGAATATGATTGAAGAGGAGGAGAGACATCTGGTGGTGGAATATGCTTGAAGAGGAGAGACATCTGTTGGTGGAATATGCTTGAAGAGGAGGAGAGACATCTGGTGGTGGAATATGCTTGAAGAGGAGGGACATCTGGTGGTGGAATATGCTTGAAGAGAAGGGACTTCTGGTGGTGGAATATGCTTGAAGAGGAGAGACATCTGGTGGTGGAATATGATTGAGGAGGAAGAGAGACATCTGGTGGTGGAATATGCTTGAAGAGGAGGGACATCTGGTGGTGGAATATGCTTGAAGAGGAGAGACATCTGGTGGTGGAATATGCTTGAAGAGGAGAGACATCTGGTGGTGGAATATGCTTGAAGAGGAGAGACATCTGGTGGTGGAATATGCTTGAAGAGGAGGAGAGACACCTGGTGGTGGAATATGCTTGAAGATGAGAGACATCTGGTGGTGGAATATGCTTGAAGAGGAGAGACATCTGGTGGTGGAATATGCTTGAAGAGGAGAGACATCTGGTGGTGGAATATGCTTGAAGAGGAGGAGAGACATCTGGTGGTGGAATATGCTTGAAGAGGAGAGACATCTGGTGGTGGAATATGCTTGAAGAGGAGGAGAGACATCTGGTGGTGGAATATGATTGAGGAGGAGGAGAGACATCTGGTGGTGGAATATGCTTGAAGAGGAGAGACATCTGGTGGTGGAATATGCTTGAAGAGGAGAGACATCTGGTGGTGGAATATGATTGAGGAGGAAGAGAGACATCTGGTGGTGGAATATGCTTGAAGAGGAGAGACATCTGGTGGTGGAATATGCTTGAAGAGGAGGAGAGACATCTGGTGGTGGAATATGATTGAGGAGGAAGAGAGACATCTGGTGGTGGAATATGCTTGAAGAGGAGAGACATCTGGTGGTGGAATATGCTTGAAGAGGAGGAGAGACATCTGGTGGTGGAATATGATTGAGGAGGAAGAGAGACATCTGGTGGTGGAATATGCTTGAAGAGGAGAGACATCTGGTGGTGGAATATGCTTGAAGAGGAGAGACATCTGGTGGTGGAATATGCTTGAAGAGGAGAGACATCTGGTGGTGGAATATGCTTGAAGAGGAGAGACATCTGGTGGTGGAATATGCTTGAAGAGGAGGAGAGACATCTGGTGGTGGAATATGCTTGAAGATGAGAGACATCTGGTGGTGGAATATGCTTGAAGAGGAGAGACATCTGGTGGTGGAATATGATTGAAGAGGAGAGACATCTGGTGGTGGAATATGCTTGAAGAGGAGAGACATCTGGTGGTGGAATATGATTGAAGAGGAGAGACATCTGGTGGTAGAATATGCTTGAAGAGGAGAGACATCTGGTGGTGGAATATGATTGAAGAGGAGAGACATCTGGTGGCGGAATATGCTTGAAGAGGAGGAGAGACATCTGGTGGTGGAATATGCTTGAAGAGGAGAGACATCTGGTGGTGGAATATGCTTGAAGAGGAGGAGAGACATCTGGTGGTGGAATATGATTGAGGAGGAGGAGAGACATCTGGTGGTGGAATATGCTTGAAGAGGAGAGACATCTGGTGGTGGAATATGATTGAGGAGGAAGAGAGACATCTGGTGGTGGAATATGCTTGAAGAGGAGAGACATCTGGTGGAGGAATATGCTTGAAGAGGAGAGACATCTGGTGGTGGAATATGCTTGAAGAGGAGAGACATCTGGTGGTGGAATATGCTTGAAGAGGAGAGACATCTGGTGGTGGAATATGCTTGAAGAGGAGAGACATCTGGTGGTGGAATATGCTTGAAGAGGAGGAAAGACATCTGGTGGTGGAATATGCTTGAAGATGAGAGACATCTGGTGGTGGAATATGCTTGAAGAGGAGAGACATCTGGTGGTGGAATATGCTTGAAGAGGAGAGACATCTGGTGGTGGAATATGCTTGAAGAGGAGGAGAGACATCTGGTGGTGGAATATGCTTGAAGAGGAGAGACATCTGGTGGTGGAATATGCTTGAAGAGGAGGAGAGACATCTGGTGGTGGAATGTGATTGAGGAGGAGGAGAGACATCTGGTGGTGGAATATGCTTGAAGAGGAGAGACATCTGGTGGTGGAATATGATTGAGGAGGAAGAGAGACATCTGGTGGTGGAATATGCTTGAAGAGGAGAGACATCTGGTGGAGGAATATGCTTGAAGAGGAGAGACATCTGGTGGTGGAATATGCTTGAAGAGGAGAGACATCTGGTGGTGGAATATGCTTGAAGAGGAGAGACATCTGGTGGTGGAATGTGCTTGAAGAGGAGGAGAGACATCTGGTGGTGGAATATGCTTGAAGAGGAGAGACATCTGGTGGTGGAATGTGCTTGAAGAGGAGGAGAGACATCTGGTGGTGGAATATGCTTGAAGAGGAGAGACATCTGGTGGTGGAATGTGCTTGAAGAGGAGGAGAGACATCTGGTGGTGGAATATGCTTGAAGAGGAGAGACATCTGGTGGTGGAATATGCTTGAAGAGGAGGAAAGACATCTGGTGGTGGAATATTGAATTATTTTATGATAAATCACTTTAAAAACATATATATACGATATATTAACATCATTATATATTGAATTTAATTTAACTTTATCAAATGAACAGTCTTATAATAATAAAAACTGTTACTATTTTTCTCAATACATCACTAAGTTACTAATTTAATAGATTTTCAATTTCCAAAGCCTTTCTTTTTTCTTATAGCAAGAATCCCATCGAGGCGTATCCTGACAGAGTTTTATATCTTCTCAATTTAATGTCTCTAATTTGCTATCAAAACGATTGACGTGGAGTGTCCTGTCCTTGTTCCTTTAAGTGGCTTTCCCAACTTTATTTAATGCCTTTCTCTAATTGAATTAAAAGCAATAGACGGGCTTTTTAGATAAATTTGGGGCGAGGAGAAATGAAGATAATTTGAATTATATCGAGTTATAGACTCAGAAATATCAGAATAATAATTGTGTGTACTTATTTCAACATCAATAATTACATGTAAATCATGAAAGATTTTGACAGGTCTGCTATATTTGAGTCTAAATTTTCTACAGGTTAATTATAGAAGTGTCCGGTAATCTTCACTTGGATGACGACCCAATAGCTTCAAGACATCATTAAGCACTTCAGCTGATAGCAGTCTGCCACATTAAATATCTTAATTTCTCTTTTCCCGAATCAATTCCTTATCTTCTCATATAGAACTGACAGGAGAAAGCTCTCCCGCGGACATCTTTACAGTCCAGAAAAAGTCCCTAAAATGGATAAAAACTTTCTAAAGTATTTCGAGATTTTCCATCAAATTCAGGATGTTTAGAGAGGCATTCTATTGTATAGAGAGTACTAAAATAACTGAAATATTATATTTTTCAAGCCAATCAACGTATTAGTTATTTATCCTTTAAAGTTTATATCTCTTATTACCTTTGGAAAGTAGCAGAAGGTTATGTTTATTTACTTGTAATCTTGTAATTTGCATAACTCAATCATTATTTTAATCGAATTGCCTGAAACTTGGTGTGAAGATTGGTTGATATCCAGGAACCGTTTAATTAAATTTTATGAGTGATCAGGTTAAAGGTCAAGGTCACGAAAAGGTTAAAAATCGATTAAAGCGGTGGCGAAAGTATGCGTGAACGAGTGCCCGTTCTAGTTTATATCTGAAATGAACTAAATTTTTTATGAGGATATATATGGTTCCTCCAGTTTGTAGCCTTAGAATAGAAAAAAAATAGCATTTCCTTATTTGACTGCATTTTTGATTCAATTTGATTCAATTTGAATAAAGTTTAATTAAATCCAATATATAATGATGCTGATTTTTCGTATATATATGTTTTTAAAGTGATTTATCATATTGGTAGATACTTAATTTTTATTTTTAATATCAGTAAACTATGTCTTCTTATATTAAAAAAAATAAAGTATATACCAAAAATAATTCATGATACACAAATGTTTGAGAAATAAAAACAATCGAAATTAACTGCTCCTCAATTCATACCCTTCCCCATTTTCCACGGAATGGGCATGGGAGAGTATCCCCCCTTCTCACCCCTATCTTCTCCCCCATTCCCCCACTTTCCGCAGACTGGTCACTGGAGTGTCTATTGTTCAACTCTGCAGTCAAGTGGATGCCTCATTTCCATACCCTGATTGTTTGGACACAAATACACACAAAAAATAATAAAAACATTGAATATCTTTCAGTTATTTCTTCGTTAGGTTCTTCTCTTTTGTAGTACACAATTTATGTGTAACAGGAAATAGGAATTATATTTGTGTATTTAAACAATTTCAGAAAAAGTGAGAACACGTAAATTTTTATAGAATATTTTTTTTTTGTCGTTTTCAAGTCCTTTTATCCTTCTTATTTCAGTTTCGTCTTTCAAATAATTTCAAAATAAATTTAATTATTTTATGTAATTCCATTTTAATTTCATTCTTCATGCCATAAACCTATAAAAACTTTCAATTTATCTGAAAAATAGTTCTCCTTTCCGTATTAAAATATACCTAAGATATAAAAGCAATACGTTGTCCAACAAACAAACGTTTCTTTTTGCGGTGGAGAACATACCCGAAAAGGGACAAACTATTGCACACAAATACGAACTAACTCGTTTAGGAACAAATTCATAATCCTTGTGGGACACTGACTTAATTATATAACCCTTGAGGTCAAAAAACATAAGGGATAAAATAACTTTGTGATGTATAGCCTACAGCTGCGGAAAATGGAAAAGCAATGGTCAGCAGAATAGAGAATTAGATAATATTATTGTAGGTTTATACTGAATAAATTAGATTTATTTATTTTTTAATAATTATGGTCATATTGAATTATCAATTTTATTTTTATTGAATTATTTAGTATATTTAAAGTGAGTAATTGATTATATTTATGTTAAATAATTGAATTGACATAATTAATTAAACTTAATTAAAATAGATAATAATAATCATATAGATAATTAATGGAAATATAATACTGGTGTGGAATATCGAATAAATAAGAGAGGGTAAGTTCTAAGTTATCGGACAGCTCCACATCTTCGAACACGTATGAAAAAAATGCTAAATTTTTATCTTTTACTTCTATTTATATTGGTATCAACGATACCTGCTGGTATCATGGATACTAATTAAAATAAGTTAAATAATAGTTCTTTTCCTACGCGTCCGGAAACGTATAAATAAAAATAAATAATAAATATGATAAATTTTTGATGTGATGTATTGCAATTTTATTATCCTGTAGCTAATATAAAAATAATTATTTAGAACAAATATGAAATTTCCTTCATAGTAATAAATTATCTCATTGAAAGATCACTTAAATGATAATTGAAGAGCAAGAAGGATGAAGAATATATTATCTAACATTTGTGATTAGATAGACTCTTTACCTTGTTTATCTAAGAGTAGTGATCAAAATGGTAGATAGCATCTTTACCGTACTTATACCTTCCAATTTACTTATACCTTCCAATTTACTTATACCTTCCAATTTACTTATACCTTCCAATTTACTTATACCTTCCAATTTACTTATACCTTCCAATTTACTTATACCTTCCAATTTACTTAAACCTTCTAAATGTAAATGTAAAACTAATTAGATATAAACTAAATGAATGATGGGGAAACAAAAAATAGTGTAGATAGAATTAAACAATGGCATGTAAATAACTAGTGCAATGTCACACGAGCGTTTTTGCAGAGCGGTTTCACAGCGTTTTTGACTCTGAGGAAATTAATGTTAAACCCGTTTAATATGTATCCATTTTACGTGACATTTTCGAAGCGTTTCAATTCTTTTTTACCATCACAATGTGAATAACTTTAATGGAATTTCTACATTTAAATACTTTAATATTTTATTAAGTTTAGATTCAGTTATCCGAAAAGTGCCACATCACCGAAAAGTGCAAGTCACGTTACATTGTACTAGTTCTGTTGCTGTGATTTCAGTCAATGGAAAAAACTGTAAAGAACAACCAGTTATTTTAAACCAAAAACAAAAACGGGGAAAAGAGGAGGAAATTGGTGGGGGTTGGTGTGGTGGGGGTTGGTGTGGTGGGGGTTGGTGTGGTGGGGGTTGGTGTGGTGTGGGTTGGTGTGGTGGGGGTTGGTGTGGTGTGGGTTGGTGTGGTGGGGGTTGGTGTGGTGGGGGTTGGTGTGGTGGGGGTTGGTGTGGTGGGGGTTGGTGTGGTGGGGGTTGGTGTGGTGTGGGTTGGTGTGGTGGGGGTTGGTGTGGTGTGGGTTGGTGTGGTGGGGGTTGGTGTGGTGGGGGTTGGTGTGGTGGGGGTTGGTGTGGTGGGGGTTGGTGTGGTGGGGGTTGGTGTGGTGGGGGTTGGTGTGGTGGGGGTTGGTGTGGTGGGGGTTGGTGTGGTGGGGGTTGGTGTGGTTCACCTTTACCTGACAGGTGTACAGTTCACCTTTACCTGACAGCTGTACAGTTCACCTTCACCTGACAGCTGTACAGTTCACCTTCACCTGACAGCTGTACAGTTCACCTTTACCTGACAGCTGTACAATTCACCTTTACTTTACAGTTTGTTATTTATTTCCATTATATTTATATTGCATGTAATTTATAAATAATTCCTGTATATAATATTCCATAGAGGAAATGTGGCTTCATTTGGAATTTATTATTTGGAACATTCGGTGCAATTGTGTCATGGAATCCACTGACATAATTCCAAGAGGCATCAGGAACGGGAATTCATATCTTGTGATTCCAAAGCAGTCATACAGTGTGACATTATTCCTCTCTTGGAATTTGTGGGTTCATCTTGCCAGGAATGGAGATTCCAAGCTACGAATTTAATTCTGGGAATTTATTAGAAACTTCATTTTGTTACTAAAATATTTTGAGAGAATTATCGGTAATTGAATTCCAGAAAATTAATTAGAACCTTCGTGAAGTTTGCATAATAATCGTAACATTATTGAATGAAATAAGGATGAATATGAAAAAACTTACAAAAAAAATTCTATAATTTTTTTTGAATTAAATCATGTTTGAATAAAATGAATAAATTCTTCCCATATACATTATTCCTTCTTCTTCCTAAATTTTGAGCCATCTTCAAGATTTATTTCAATTACTATAATTACTGCCCATTATTTTTAATTCCCATTCAAATCAAATAACTTTAAATTCTTTCTTCAATCCAAATTATTTCCTCATTTCAAAATCCCCAAAGCACCAATTCCGAACTTTGCCTAAAATCCCAAAATCTCCCGAAAAAATCCCCGAAACTTTCCATTCACGGAGATTCGGTTCTTTATTCGATTTAGGAGAAGAATTCGGGCATTAATTGGACACAAAATGTAAACATCTCTGGGAACTCCCGGCAGAAAAATACACCGTGGCAAAGGATTTGCTTTCGATATTTAGGTTGTTAATTAATGATGGAAATTATATTGTAATTATGATGAAAATTTATATTGTAATTATGATGAAATTTTATATTGTAATTAATGGTGAAATTTTATATTGCAATTATGATGAAAATTTATATTGTAATAATGGTGAAAATTTATATTGTAATTAATGATGAAATTTTTATATCGTAATTAATTCTGGTCTGTTGCCAAAAAATCATTTACATAATTTTTACAGTATATTCATCAATCTTTATTTCACTACAATAAATTCTTCTTTGACAACATTCTTATTTTTTTCATATCACGACACATCTGCAATGTTTAATTAAAAGATGTTGAGAGCAATTCCTCGGTACCCAAAAACTCCATTTGCCTAATTAAGTTAACCTCGAACAAATGAAGTCATTTTCACAGTGAACCAAAGGTTGGTGGTTAACCAAGAAGTGACACATAAGGTAAATAACCGATCACTTTGGGTGATGGGCAGGAAACCAAGAAGGATTGGAGATAAAATCTAGGTAGGGTTTTAAAGTCATGTTTATATTATAATCTAGGTAGGGTTTTAGAGTCATGTTTATATTATAATCTAGGTAGGGTTTTAGAGTCATGTTTATATTATAATCTAGGTAGGGTTTTAGAGTCATGTTTATATTATAATCTAGGTAGGGTTTTAGAGTCATGTTTATATTATAATCTAGGTAGGGTTTTAGAGTCATGTTTATATTATAATCTAGGTAGGGTTTTAGAGTCATGTTTATATTATAATCTAGGTAGGGTTTTAGAGTCATGTTTATATTATAATCTAGGTAGGGTTTTAGAGTCATGTTTATATTATAATCTAGGTAGGGTTTTAAAGTCATGTTTATATTATAATCTAGGTAGGGTTTTAGAGTCATGTTTATATTATAATCTAGGTAGGGTTTTAGAGTCATGTTTATATTATAATCTAGGTAGGGTTTTAGAGTCATGTTTATATTATAATCTAGTTAGGGTTTTAGAGTCATGTTTATATTATAATCTAGGTAGGGTTTTAGAGTCAAGTTTATATTAAAATCTAGGTAGGGTTTTAGAGTCATGTTTATATTATAATCTAGGTAGGGTTTTAGAGTCATGTTTATATTAAAATCTAGGTAGGGTTTTAGAGTCATGTTTATATTATAATCTAGGTAGGGTTTTAGAGTCATGTTTATATTATAATCTAGGTAGGGTTTTAGAGTCATGTTTATATTATAATCTAGGTAGGGTTTTAGAGTCATGTTTATATTATAATCTAGGTAGGGTTTTAGAGTCATGTTTATTTTATAATCTAGGTAGGGTTTTAGAGTCATGTTTATATTATAATCTAGGTAGGGTTTTAGAGTCATGTTTATATTATAATCTAGGTAGGGTTTTAGAGTCATGTTTATATTATAATCTAGGTAGGGTTTTAGAGTCATGTTTATATTATAATCTAGGTAGGGTTTTAGAGTCATGTTTATATTATAATCTAGGTAGGGTTTTAGAGTCATGTTTATATTATAATCTAGGTAGGGTTTTAGAGTCATGTTTATATTATAATCTAGGTAGGGTTTTAGAGTCATGTTTATATTATAATCTAGGTAGGGTTTTAAAGTCATGTTTATATTATAATCTAGGTAGGGTTTTAGAGTCATGTTTATATTATAATCTAGGTAGGGTTTTAAAGTCATGTTTATATTATAATCTAGGTAGGGTTTTAGAGTCATGTTTATATTATAATCTAGGTAGGGTTTTAGAGTCATGTTTATATTATAATCTAGGTAGGGTTTTAGAGTCATGTTTATATTATAATCTAGGTAGGGTTTTAGAGTCATGTTTATATTATAATCTAGGTAGGGTTTTAGAGTCATGTTAATATTAAAATCTAGGTAGGGTTTTAGAGTCTAGGTAGGGTTTAGAGTTTAGAGAATGAGGATAATTTTTTCTTTGATAGTACGTGAATTTTAATGGAAAACTTTCAAATGTTTGACTATTTTATTATAAGGAAGTATATACATTTTTAATCAAGCATAGTTCGAAAAGAAAAGTTTTTTGCTCTAAAAAATTCTTCGCATTAAAAGTTTTCTACCCATACACTATTCTAATATTGAAATTTATAAGACTATTTCCTTTTATTGACAATTACCGCTTATCGGAATAAACATAATGTCTGGTTATACCTCACACCAATAACTAGCATCCTAATTCTTGCTGTGGTTGACCACTTTACCACCATTGTTTTGGTAGATTATCTCAATGGTACCTACCACACTGGACCGTTTCCTCGCACTGCCGTAATTACCTTCCAGAACACATGCATGTAATTAGGGTACTGTCCGCCTGTGAAAGGGTTTAGTACACTAAAGGGGTTTGGTACACTGAAAGGTTTGGTGCAGTGAAAGGGTTTGGTACACTGAAAGGGGTTGGTACACTGAAAGGGGTTGGTACACTGAAAAGGTTTGGTACACTGAAAGGGTTAGGTACACTGAAAAGGTTTGGTACACTGAAAGGGTTTGGTACACTGAAAGGGGTTGGTACACTGAAAAGGTTTGGTACACTGAAAGGGTTTGGTACACTGAAAAGGTTAGCTACACTGAAAGGGTTTGGTACACTGAAAGGGGTTGGTACACTGAAAAGGTTTGGTACACTGAAAGGGTTTGGTACACTGAAAAGGTTAGCTACACTGAAAGGGTTTGGTACACTGAAAGGGTTTGGTACACTGAAAGGGTTTGGTACACTGAAAAGGTTTGGTACACTGAAATGGTTTGATACACTGAAAGGGTTTGGTACACTGAAAGGGTTTGGTACACTGAAAGGGGTTGGTACACTGAAAGGGTTTGGTACACTGAAAGGGTTTGGTACACTGAAAGAGGTTGGTACACAGAAAGGGGTTGGTACACTGAAAGGGGTTGGTACACTGAAAGTGGTTGGTACACTGAAAGGGGTTGGTACACTGAAAGGGGTTGGTACACTGAAAGGGGTTGGTACACTGAAAGGGGTTGGTACACTGAAAGGGGTTGGTACACTGAAAGGGGTTGGTACACTGAAAAGGTTTGGTACACTGAAAGGGTTTGGTACACTGAAAAGGTTAGCTACACTGAAAGGGTTTGGTACACTGAAAGGGTTTGGTACACTGAAAGGGTTTGGTACACTGAAAAGGTTTGGTACACTGAAATGGTTTGATACACTGAAAGGGTTTGGTACACTGAAAGGGTTTGGTACACTGAAAGGGTTTGGTACACTGAAAGGGGTTGGTACACTGAAAGGGTTTGGTACACTGAAAAGGTTTGGTACACTGAAATGGTTTGATACACTGAAAGGGTTTGGTACACTGAAAGGGTTTGGTACACTGAAAGGGTTTGGTACACTGAAAGGGGTTGGTACACTGAAATGGTTTGATACACTGAAAGGGTTTGGTACACTGAAAGGGTTTGGTACACTGAAAGGGTTTGGTACACTGAAAGGGTTTGGTACACTGAAAGGGTTTGGTACACTGAAAGGGGTTGGTACACTGAAAGGGTTTGGTACACTGAAAGGGTTTGGTACACTGAAAGAGGTTGGTACACAGAAAGGGGTTGGTACACTGAAAGGGGTTGGTACACTGAAAGGGGTTGGTACACTGAAAGGGGTTGGTACACTGAAAGGGGTTGGTACACTGAAAGGGGTTGGTACACTGAAAGGGGTTGGTACACTGAAAGGGGTTGGTACACTGAAAGGGGTTGGTACACTGAAAGGGGTTGGTACACTGAAAGGGGTTGGTACACTGAAAGGCTTGTGTTCCGTCTGCAGTGATTGTGGTAACATGGGAACAGGTATCTTCTTAATCTATCGGTTATATAGTAGAATTTCTCTATAGTGGACTCGATCCTCTATAGTGAATGTAGAATCATGAGTAGGAGAATTATCCTGTATAGTGAACAAATGAAATTGCCATCAGTTTTCTGAAACTGTTGGCAATTCATGGCAAACTAGTGAAAATTTG